>OMOW01102652.1:0-16188 GCA_900312555.1 Lamprogrammus exutus | reverse complement strand
CTGAAGGAGTTTTCCCTCTCTTTTTGGGACGAAGAACAAAGAGCTACGTTTCCTAATCTCACCATTTGGCCACAGTAGCGTAAGGTTAACTAGGCTTTGTTCCAGTAACACGAGTGATATTTAGAAACCGGTTGTTCATTTCACTCACTGTAAAACTACAGTCCCTTTTTTTTTGGACAAAGAAAGGCCACCAGCTTCCCTTTTTACTGTCTTTAACGTCGGCGATCATCCTGCATCCATCTTCCACCACTGCAGAACATGTCTTTTCGATGACAAGCGTAAGATAAAAGGACCAGCCTGCACCGCCATCCCGATCCGCTAAACGCAGTCTGGAAATCCGACGGATCGACCATTCACTGAATCACCCACGGAAGTGATTTTCCCAAGTAAGACTTGATATCTGGGCAGATTTAGTCAGGAATTGCGTAGAGCTGTAGAGCTACAGTATTTTCTGTATTGTTTGACCCATCAGCGTTGTTAATGCTGTGTTCATGTGAGCTACGCTCGTCTGTTTTAGTGCCCAATTATTCAGACACAACTTCACTTGGTGAAGCCATGAACTTGGTTTGAAGCCATCATCTGCCACTTCAAGATCACAAGTTACCTTCAGTGAGCTGTTACTTTGTTGATGTCATAAACCCAACAGTAATCAGATTACTGTTGAGCTTAGACACAACCATTTGACTAAGTTCCCTTCTGTTTTGATTATTTCAATTATTAATTGGGATATTCAAAATTCATGGAGAACCATTGATGAGGCTAGATCAGTAATTTGCTATCATTTTTCCATTTGCAAAAAGGGTGGTGCCCCGAGGAACTTTAATTTGATTAAATGTATTATTTAATATCCATTTTGATATTTTCGAGCCAAACTGATCTAAATAACCTGTTGCACCTACACCAGTATTTCATCAGATTCAGTTACAACTGTTTACCAGAGGCTGTCATTTAAGTCCTATTTCACAGCTCAGATCCAATCACTTCTAAGTTTAACCAGTACCTTTGACAGAAAAAGTTCTGGTAGAACTGACAGGGAACAATGTGCTGCTGCTTTCAGGCACTGCTGGGGGACAATACAGCATGCAAACATTCAACACAGGCTACACATTCATAATAAGATGTTGGAAAAACTCAAAAAATAAATACCTGCCTACTCTATGCTGCCACCATCTGTCACACATAAACAGCATCAGATTGAAAATGACAAATACAAATACATGGTGCTTGCCATTAGGTAATCCCACATTTTTAGAGATCTGTGAGCAGTGCTGGTGCTGAGCCCATATTCTGTTGGCTCAGGATAGATTATAACAAACAGACCCGTGACTCTGACAGAAAGTCTGGCTGGTTGCCTGGTTACTGCTCAGTGATCTGTTTAAGCCCTGTGCAGTAATTATCCAGGTATCATAACACCACGGCTGCAAAGCAACGAGGCACTGCCCGTGCACCCGCCCCCACCCCAACCCATAACCAAGAGAGGAGGGGGCTGAATGATTTGACTTTAACCCTCAATCCTCTGAATCTCTTTGTTTTGCATTTTCATCCCTAAGCACCAGCCTCTCTGCCCACTTTCCAGACATCTTGAGTGATTTGTGCCATTGAGCTGCTGAGCAAGATGATAACTGACACAACAAGTGAAAAAGCTACTGACATTTCAAACACTAATCGAAGATGATGAGAAATCATCAAAAGCCCAGCACTAATAGAGACAGGTTTAAAGGTCCAGTTCCCCCTGGAGGTGGTTAAAATACATGCACTCACAGGCCTGTTAATAGCTGTAGATAAAAAGTGCTTCTGCAAAGGCACATATATTGGGTGTTGTGTCAATAAACAACACCTGTGTGTATTTGTGGGTAGCTACCACTCGGACAGCTTAACATTGTACACCGTGGCTCTCATTGTTCTTGCTGTCCCATCACTTTAATAGCCTACCTGTTCCATTCTGTGTGTGTGTGTGAGAGAGAGAGAGAGAGAGAATAAGAGTATTCTTGGTTGGCTGAGGAAATGTGCTGATGGTTACAGGGTGAAACGTGCTTAGATGTACAATCAGTTGTGACTCACGTTCACCTCAAACAACTGTTCTCTTTCTCCACCTAGTTTATTCCTACATTTCATTTTTAGTCCTTCTATCTTAACTTTGATCTATACCTTCCATCATTGCTGCTGATCTGGAAAGTAATCAGTTAAAATAAAATATTGCATTATTATTATCATTAATATTATTATGATTGTTAACACAGGCCAACAGTAGTAGAAAAGTACAAATACACACCTGACTGAAATACTGTGACATCACACGCACACACACACACACACACACACACACACACACACCCCCCGGGCCCCTAGGCTGGCAAGCAGTGTATTAATGTAAAAAGTCATGTTCACTTCCATCCAGCCCAGGAGACAATGTTAAGGGGCGAGAATGGATTAGAGGTGGCTTGCTCCCTGCGTAACTTTACTCCCATCTTCTTTGGCCGATTCTTTTGCTATTTTTACAGCCTTAGCAGTTGTGGGGCTGTGATGTAGTATTAGTTTGTCCAAAGGGTGACATTTAAGGAACAGCCATGGAGTGATTCAATCAAACAGTTTGACCCTTGGAAGCATGAATGTGCTCAGCAAACAGCCTACATTATGAGAACAATGGTGGACTGCAGGGTGGACTGAGGCTGATGCAAGAGGAAAAACATTAAGATTAATCAAGTGAGAACATGAATGTCCACACAAAATCTAATCATTATTTCTTTATTTCATAATTTCTTTGAAATGTTGAGCTTCTATTTTCATTTGCTCTGGGTCTTTGTGTGCATAACCAAAATAATTAAAGCAATTTCAGAATGCAAACATCCTCCTATGAATTCAAAGGTTCAGTGTGTTCTATTGTCATCATGCTGCATGGTCTTCCCTGCAGACGCCAGCGGACATAAATAATACTTATAAATAATAAAACCAGATAAGGAGCCCACACTCCCATCTACAGTAGGTACCGCCTGCTGTCAGTCCTAAATACAGACATTAAACTGATAAGCAAAACCTTAGCTACAAGGATAGAAACTGTTACTCCACACATAATCCATCACGATCAAACTGGATTTATCAAAAAAAGACATACATTAAATAATACATGCAGACTATTTAGATAGTTAGACTATTATTACTATTATTATTATTATTATTATTATTAACACATATCAAACAAAACAGAAGAAACACTAATATTCTCCTATAAACTTGACCAAGTCAAGAATTTTACAAATCAGCATAACTAACTGGAATGGGGCAGCCCAAACTCTTCCCATTCCCCTTCGTACAGGCAAAATATCTATTTTCCCCCAGGCTGTCAGAGTTGTTCCAATTAAACTTTAATCCCACAATAAAAACTGTTGCACAGATGGATGAACCTACCATTGTCTATTGGCAGAATCTCCGCAATGAAAATGACTGTCCTACCCAAAATAAACTACCTTTTTTCCATGATTCCTTATCAACCCACCCAAACCTAGTTCAAATCCTTAGACTCAATCATATCTAAATTTTACTGGAAAGGCAAAAAAATTGCGAATAAAACTCAAAATCAGTTGCCAAGAAAACCATATTTATCATATTTATGATCTGGAAATCAAGAAGCATGACAAACACTACACAATGGAAGAATATACTCATAGACCATATATCAATGGAAAAATAACTGCATCCTCCCAAAACCAACCATCCTAAAACAAAACGATATATGATATACTTTACAAGTACATCCACAAACACTGGCTTAGACATACACACACAATAATACATTAATACACACACTAATAATAATACAGATACACACACATTATTGTTATTAATGTTGATGTGACTATTATCATCATCATTATTATTATTATCATTATTATTATTAGGGTTGTCACTGTTTCGGTTGTTGTGTTTCAACATACATTCACCCATACACAAAACCTCTCCCTCTCTAACTCTCATTGCTTGTATTAGGGGTCCAGGCACGAAGTGCTGGGAACCCTCTTGGAATTCCTCTGATTATTATTATTAGGGGTCCAAGCACTAGCAGTGCTGGAACCCTATTGCTTTTGTTCAGGTTTTTATTGTTATTTTTATTTTTTATTTTCTTATTTTGACAAAAATGCCTTTAAAATGGTTCTATGGCCCAAACGGAGCGACATGCAAATGTGAAATTTACAGGGTAAGTATACAAGGGGATATCTAGCCACACATGAAAAAATGACATACGACAACCATAAGGGCACGCTGTAATAAAACAAAAAATGTAATGGTTAATAACTTCCTAACCGTGAGGCGCACATTCAAAAAAGGTATATCAAAGCATTTGGTCAATGCATTTGACAATTGCATCTATCTATCTATAGGCCACACCCATTTCCGCCTATAATTTCTTTTCCCACAATTTTGCAAAAAATGCAAAAATTACTTTTGCGAACTAGCCTCTGGATTTTTGACACTTCTAATTGGTGTCAAAAGATTCTTTGGAATGACTTCTTGAATAGTTATCCATTACATTTTTGAATATTGACTTTATATGCTAGCTATTAAGATTTGAGTTTTTGTCCTAAAGTGTCATTTTTGAAAAAATTAATCAGAATCTCTTCCAGAATGTGCAATTATTGTTCCAAATTTGGTGTATATCTACACATAGGGGGAGCAGTAACTCAATATTGGCTCTGTAGCCAAAACTGTCACACATCATAAATTGAAATTTGCTGGGTGGGTATTGCACGTGAAAATATGGTACCATCACACATCATAAATTGAAATTTGCAGGGTGGGTATTGCATGTGAAAATATGGTAACATAGAAAAAATCTGCCATTTCAACTGTAGCCATAATAATTGTATATGCATTTTGGTTCAAACTTGCAATTTTGTGGCCTAAACTGTCCAGCAGGGGCAGAGCAAGCCACACACAAAAAATGTGTTATGTCATAGTTATGCCATAAAAAGGCACTATGATAAAGACAAGCGTGTTTTGGTTCATAACGTACTATGGTGATGTTGCACAATCAAAAACATGGTATATTTACGTTCCTTGAATAGTAATGCATCATTTGGTAAATGACGTGTCCATATCTGCTTTAGAGTTTCTTTATATTTTGAAATATTTGAACAACTTAATTTTGCGAACTAGTCTCTGGATTTTTTAACACCAAATTAGTGTTAAAAGATACTTTGGATCTGCATTATGAATAATTATCCAATACATTTTTGATTTTTGACATGCCTCTAAATTTAGGAGTTGGGAAGGGTCATTTGGCTTTACAGGTATATATAGCTGTGTATCGTCAGCGTAGCAGTGAAAATTAATACCAAATTTGCAAATGATGTCACCAAGGGGAAGCATGTATATAGAGAAGAGCATAGGGCCAAGGACCGATCCTTGGGGTACACCAAAGTTTACTTCAGAAAATTCAGAGATTGTATTGTTGTAGCTTACATGTTGAGTTAAATTTGATAAATATGAATGAAACCATGAAAGCACCGTCCCTTGGATAACAATATGCTTCTCTAAGTGGCTCAGAGGAATGCTGTGGTCCACGGTGTCAAAAGCTGCACTTAAGTCAAGAAGCAGCAACAACGATGTTAAGTCAGAATCAACAGTAATTAGTAAATCATTGACCACTCTGGTCAAAGCAATTTCAGTAGAAAGATGGGACCGAAAGCCAGATTGAAATTTGACAAAAAGATTGTTGTTGAATAAGTAGGCAGTAAGTTGATCAGCAACAGCCCTCTCAAGTAATTGAGCTAATTGAACCTGATCAATGAGCTGCACAGCACTCGCTGCGTGACTCCACATTGTGTGAGCTTACAGAACAGCACATCTGTCCATAATTATGCCAGGAACCCACATAACCTGGTCATGGTCAGTCTCAGCAAATTAGACCGGACGCAGGCAATACCTAAACCAATACCTAAACCTCCATTGGTTAAGATGGTGCTTTTCAATATTAGATCACTCTCTAGCAAGTTTTTATATCAATGATTTTTATTTCCCAACATGATCTTAGTTTTCTGGTTTTAACCGAGTGTTGGCTTGCCTCAACTGCTGCAGCTACACTAATAGAATCATCACCACCAAACTGTAGTTTTCTATATTCAAGGAGACAACATAAAAAAGGTGGCAGTGTCGCTGGTGTTTTCTCCAATAACTTCAACTGCCTTAAATGTTCCTTTAGAGAATTTTCAACTTTTGAATACTTGGCTATGGTTATTAGAAAGCAACAGCCTCTGCTCACTGTAACTGTGTATTGCCCCCCAAAGCATGACGGCAACTTTTTACCTGAGTTCTACGATTTTATGTACATTGTTTTAACCCAATTATGACAAAATGATTTTACTTGGTGATTTTAATTTACACATCAATGACTGTAACGATTACAGGGCAATGAAATTATTGGACCTGCTTGCTTGTCTCAATCTTGTTCAACATGTACAGAGTGCCACACATATCCATGGGAAAATCTTAGATTTGGTCATAATAAATGCTTCTCTAAATTCCGGTAGGTTCCCAACAACTCTCAAAACTACTGTAGTGAAACCTCTCCTTAAGAAACCCAACCTGAACAGTGCTGACCTCAGTAACTACAGACCCATTTCCAATCTTTCTTTCCTTGGTAAACTGTTGGAAAAAATTGTTCTTAATCAACTTCGTGCTAATCTGAACAATAATAATATATTAGATAAACTCCAGTCTGGCTTTCGTCCAAAGCACAGCACAAAAACAGCCCTACTTTAAGTAGTGAACGACCTGAGGATTATTGCCGATACAAATAAAGTAGCCGTCTTGAGTCTTTTAGATCTCAGCGCATCCTTTGACACTGTTGACCACAACATCCTGATTGACAGGCTAGATAAATGGATGGGTCTCTCCGGAAATACTCTAATATGGTTCTGCTCTTATCTGTCTCATAGACAGTTTTTTGTTGACATAGGTGATTGCATGTCTCAGACAGCTGGCCTAAATTATGGCATTACTCAAGGAAGCACTCTTGGCCCAATTCTCTTCTCCTTATACATGCTTCCTCTTGGTAATATTATCAAACATCATAATGTCAATTATCACTGTTATGTCAATGACACACAGCTGTACATTTCCGCCTCTCCTTCTGACCACGGCGCTCTGAGCACACTTGTTGCCTGTCTGACTGACATCAACATCTGGATGGGAAAAAACTTTTTTAAAGCCAAATGAGGAAAAAACTGAGATCCTCCTTGTTGGGTAAAAGACAGAAAGAGACAAGCTGCACTCTATGCGCGGCTGTCTTGCCAAACAGATCAACACATAAGTTACCAACTTAGGTGTGATTTTAGACTGTAATTTAAATTTTAATTCTCATTTTAACAGGGTCACTCAAATATCATTCCTTCATCTTAGGAATATAGCTTTAGTCAGACCCTTTTTAAACCAAAAAGATGCCGTAACACTTATACATGCTTTCATTACACGCCGCTTAGACTACTGTAACTCACCCTTTACTGGCATACCTAAGTAATCAATGAGAAAACTCCAACTCATTCAGAACGCTGCAGCTAGGGTTTTAACTAATACTAAGAAAAGAGATGAGATGATATCCCCCCACTGCTCGCTACTCTGCACTGGTTACATGTGTCTTTTAGAATTGATTTTAAAGTCCTTTTACTTATTTATGAAGCCTGTCGCTCGCTCAGTTATACATCACAGATTACCTTTCTTTTTATACACCTGCCAAAGCACTATGGTCTTTGACTGCTTTTCTCTTAGCATGTCCGCATGTTCTACATAAGAACACTGATGAGGCCGCCTTTTGTTTCTATGCCCCCAAACTCTGGAACACCCTGCCACTGGACATTATAACTGCAGCCTCGATTGCCATTTTAAAAAAAGAAGTTAAAGACCTATCTTTTTAATCAGGCTTTTAATTTGGAGTAATTGGCTTTATACTGTTAATGCAATCGATATATTATATGTTAGATAATTTACTTGTGGTTCTCTCACTGCTATTAATTGTGTGTTATTTTGCTTTTATTTATGTCTGAGTAAGTGTATATGGATGTATACATACAGTATATGCATGTATATGTGAGTATGAAAATGTGTATACTGTATGTGTGTCTATATGTATATGTATGTGTGTATATATATACTGTATATGTGTGTGGGTGTGTATGTATGTGTATATGTGTGTATATGTATCTATCTATCTATTTTAAATTATCCCCCTGAGTTAATGTTTATTGTTGAGTAAACCAGTGCTTTATATGTTCTCTTTATATACTCATGCATTCTTACTGTCCTTTACTTTTGTTATGCTTGTTCTGACTTTTAGACTCTTCATGTCTTCTAAAGCACTTTGGGCTGTGTCTCTGTATGAAAGGTGCTATACAAATAAAGGTTATTATTATTATTAGCATTATTACATGACCCAGTTTATGCCTCTGTGTTAACAACTTGTACAACAGAGCATTTTACAGTACAAAACTAAAAATTTGAACAATCCCACCAGGAGCTTGTAAAAGCAACAAAAATATATGAGTGTTTCTGTGATGTCCTAATGAATTCTCTCTAAACAACATAATTCTCATTCAAAGCCCTACAATTTCTCTTATTTTGAGGCTCTCTAAAGGCAAGAGGTGTGTGCGTTTGTGTGTGTGTGTTGTCTGAGAAAAGGTGATTAGCAGTATTAATAGATATGGACACAAAAAAGGAAGACTGAGGTAGAAATACACTCACAGCAAAAGCAAAAACAGCCCAAGCAATGACACACATACACATATGGCAAAAACCATGCATAATCACACACTAATACATATGAATGTCTCTCTCCCTCAATATCTCATTCTCTCCGTCTTTGTCCCTGTATCTCTCTGACCCTGTCCATCTCTTCCAAATTTGTGAGTCTCTAATTTTTGACTCTGCCTCCATCTAGTGACAAAAAACTCCAACTGCCCCCCAACTAAAATCATACAGGGTATATATAGACAGGCACAGAGCAGGCTGTACCTTCACATTTCCATTAATTCTAATCAAAATGCTGTTTAAACAAAGGATCTTGCTTGGTGCAAGAGGATTGCTATATTTAACATAATAACAAACACTGACTGATCATATTCTACAGGTAGCAAATTAACCACCACAAATTAATTCATAGAACACACCTCACATAACAAATATAGAGTATATATAGGGTGTAGATATAAGGAATAGAAGAAATTGGCCTGCATAGCATTTATTAGATGGCTTTCTTTAGTGTATTGTATGGTATCCAGTAGTATTTTATTCTCCATCCATCCATCCATCCATCCATCCATGCATCCATTCTCTATATCAGCTTATCATGTGCATGGTCACGGAAGGCTGGAGCCTACTCCAGCATTCATTGGGCAAGAGGAGGGTACACTCTGAATAGGTTGCCAGCTAAAAATGTGTTTATAGCTATAGTGTTTTGTGCTATAGCCAAGTGTCACTGTGGAACAGTTATGACAGGAAATTTCCTACAGACTTTGGATTGCTTCTTTTGAAATACATGATTTGAATGAAGTTTACAGCACTGTTACTTATGAAAAGCTTCCACTTTTTCAAGAGAGGACAATGGATCTCTCTTTAATCCATCTCTGTGGAGATATATACCAATATTGATCAAGTAACACAGTCAGTCCCAATATGGCTTCTGTATATCAGCTCAGAATATCCTTATTGTATGAAACAAGACAAATCTATATAAGCCACACAAAACAATTAAAATACCAAAACAAGAACTACTAAATACATAATACAAAGGTCTACTCATTGTATGCATGTATGTACATGTGTTTTTGTGCATGCACATGTTTAAGCATTACCTCAACAGCCACTATCCACAGTATGAGCTGTGTCTCCGACTCAGGAAAATAAGCCTTGACTTGGGGAGACATGCCAATCAATGCACAGTTGGTCACTACAGCGATCACACTCATGGCCTCAAAGGCAAGCTGGGAGACAGAGAGACAAGAGAGAGACAGATTGAGAGCAGTTGATAGCGCCAAGGATTTAACTCCAAAAACACTGTAGATATGAGTCGACAATGCTAAGAAAGAGAAAGAGATCGTCTCTAACTAAGGTGTAGTCTCTGTCAGCCAGACAGAGAGTACATTTAGCAATATTTTGTTCTGAATTGATCAGCTCTGTTCAAATTGAATAATAAATTGTAAATATGAATAGCAGCAATATTTTAAAATATCCAAATGGAAAGTGTGCTTTGATGATTTTTGAGACTAAGGAGAGCTATGGTAACAATAGAGGATAGTGTCAGTTACTGGCCTACATATTTGAGACCAGTGGTTACAGATAAAATCCAAAAGGAGAGACATGTGTCCCCAGACCGTGGCATGACGACTCCAAGTGGGAAAGTAAATTTTACTTTTGAGTTTCTTGAATATATCACATATGTTGAGGCAGTTTCTAAACATTTACAAAAAATTAAATGTCATGTTTTGAAATGAGGTTCATTTATTTAACTTAGACAATTTTTTTCTTACCTGCCAGACCCCTATGTTCGCTGCTGGGTCGGAAAAAGGCCGTTTGAAAACACGACACATCTTGAAGGCATCGGAGTAAACCTCAGTGACGTTGTTCAGCACCACCAGGACAGCAGCCAGAGGGTAAACACAGGAGAACAGACTGACATAGCCAAACAGAAGGAACATCTCCAGGTAGTCATCAAACGTACCCTGAGAGATGGTTCAGACACATTAAAGGATACTGAGGGAGACATTATCTCACTCTGTGATACAATCTAACCTCTAGATCTAAACATTTTTGTACAGTATACTTGCAATGGCTAAATGGGAAAATAAAGGACGTGTGTACTTACCAAGTAAGTACTCATGTCGGCCTCCAACCTGACTTGCTCAGCCAGGGGAAGCTCCTTGTCCTCCAATGTTCTCTTATTCTGGACTTTGCGGATCATCTTCTTGTTGCGTCTCCTCTGGAGCCAGTAGGGCAAGAAGGCTTCCATGAACTGATTCAAGATCTGACTGGTAATCAACAAGGTGGCCAGACTCTAGGTAAAGAGAAGGAACAGAGAGGACAATAGAAGAGGCTCATTACAAGAAATAAAAATAAGAGGATCGAAGGGAGAGTAGGACCAGAGGAAAGGGATTGGGCAAGAAAAATAGAGAGGGGGAGGAAGGATGAGCAATATAATCATTTTTACCCCCAAGATAACTAAAGAATTTTCTCAAGATCTTGAGAGAACAAGTTTCCCAAAGATAACAAGATTTTCTTTTTTTTCTTAAAAACAAAAAAATCATCTCATTATCTCAGGAACGCAAACACTCTCTCGGCTTCCAGAGGGAAGGAATGAAATTAGTAACGAGAAGTTTAACAATAGTAAAACTAGAAAGAAATAAGAGGGACTGAAGGAAGGCAAGAAGGGGAGACGTGAAGGAAACAAGGAAAGGGGAAGAATGGAAGGAGGGGAGGTAGAAAGGAAGGAAAAGAAAGACCAAAGAAAACATGGAAATGAATAATGAAGGCTGAAAAGAAGAAATGCTTACCTGTCTGAGCAGCACCATATCTTGCATTACGAAGGCGATGTAGAACAGCGAGGCAAAACAGTTGATGAAGTTAAACTGAGGAGAAATGAGTCAAGATGACAATGATGAATAGAGTGAGGACAAGAAAAGCTGCACAGTGATCACTGTAAGGTTTAAAGTAATATGCCATTTATACTCACTACCAACACTTTGAGGACCAGGTGATTTTGATATGAAGACTCTAGCCTGTGATTTTCTAATAACAAAGAGCAAAAACAATTAAAGCATGTCAGAAATTTGCTGCTGAGACCCTCAACCCTCGCATAATTTCTTACATCACATTTCCTCCCCCACCTACCACAGGCAAGCTTCCTATTTTCAGTTCACTATTGTTTTCATGTGCCGAATAGTGCTCCTGAAGACCAATAAACTGTTTTGCAAAAAAATGTGCAAAACTGGTGCATCAAACATCCAAAGAAAATAAAAAAATACAACAAAAAAATGCAAATGAACAAAATATTTCCTTGTGTAAAGTTGTGAAGTTATTACAGTGGAGCACAGGGCTGACAATGACAAACTCTGCGCTTGGAAGACATTTTCTGTACCTGGTTTTTAATCACCTTTACTTTGATGGCTCTAAAATATATTCTACCTCCAATGGGTCATAAAGCCTTTAGTTTTAGTTTAGTGTATTCCTAGTTGTGAAAAGTCATCTTTCTAAAGGAGGTAACTTGATTCATTAAAGATTCATGTTACACCACTTCATGCGCAAATATCTTCATTATTATGATGAATACTCATTAACAACTCACCCCACTCAGTGAGGAACTCAGCAGCATATCTGTAGATCAGGTTCATAATTTCTATCACCACAGCATAGATAATACTGGGGATGAACAAGAAAATTCCTGTCCAGAAAGTGGGGTCCTGATCATGGACCGACAGAGCCCATCCCTCCATCTCAAAGTAAATCATCATTATATAGAGGGACAGGTATAGGCAGAGCAGGACGAATGGCAGGGAGACAAGGTAGATATGGAGCTGTCTCTTGGCACTGGGATAGAGAGGCTCTTCCCGTCCCGTCACGGGGTTGAATCCAAGGACACCATGGAAACCAGGCCGAGGCTCTTCAAATGCCTTCTTCCTGCTTAGTGTGCCCCAGCGATAGGCTAGTGAGGCGCTGCGCCGCTTCCATGACTAGGAGAGAGTTCAGCTAATCAGTTTTTACTGTTGTTGTTTTGTTTTTTTTCAAACTATTATACACTCATGCAGCTCATCAATGCAGCATTTAGCTAATAACCACTTCAACTATTTTAGATATTCTTTTATAGTGAAGCGTAAGCCTGGACTGCATTCCTAATTGAGTCGATGAGCGATGTGTCTGCAAACCACAAACTGTGCACTGGAGTTTGATGACTCTGGTTTTTAAGTAGAGTTAGCCTACCTCCAGGATAAGAGTGCACCAAAACAAGTTGAACACAGCAAAGATGACATATTTGTCATAGTTCTCCCAGTCGAACAGATAGTAAGGCACTCCAATGAAAGCCATAGGCACTAGGGCAAAGGTGAAGTACTCCAGGAAACCAAAATACAGGGCCTGGCCCTCGCCATAATAGTTTCTGATGTCATCTGAGGAAAGGGAATGGATTGGAAAAGAAAAACAGGGAGAAGTTTCAATTCACTCAAAAACACAAAAAGCTTAACAATTCAACCAAAGCATGCACCCACACACACACATACACAAAAACCCCAAAGACATCAAAAATTGTCTAGAATACATCAGGCAGGCAAACACAACATTGTTACAGGGTTTCTACTCTTACTTTATATGACAGTCAAACGCTTGACTGTCATATAAAGTTCCATGACTTTTCCATAACTTTTCTACAGTGTTATTATAACTAAAGCAGCTACTATGGCATTGTAAACTAAACACATTATACAGTACAAGTGTAGGTGTGTTCGTGCTCAAATTCAAAGAATCAGTAACTTTAAGTGCCCATATAATGTGGATAGTGCTTCATTGTTGGATGTGGATATTTCTGTTTGGTGGCAGCTTTGAGGCTTGTAGTTCCTTTTACCATTTGAATGACTAACCAAAGCCGCTTTCTCCCATTTTAATAATCTCAAGATTGTGGCCACAAATCAATTACTCAGCCCATGTCTGCAACTTTTTTTTGGCTTTATTTTTCCATTGACAAGCAGGCATTATTAAGACTACATTTGGCTGGCATTGTGTCTGGCCACTTTTGTGAGATTTCATCATTTACAAAACATTTCCAGGTCTGGAAAACACAATTTCAAAATTCATAACTTTTCCAGGATTTTCATGACCATAGAAACCCTGTTGTTATAATCATGTAATCACAATCTAAGTGAGGATCTCTGCGGAGTGACAAGTATAACACAAACATTCTTTATCTTGGAATATACGAAAAATGAACTCACAAAGTTGGTCCTTCTTTGACTTACCAAGAGGCTGAAGGGCCAGCTTCAACTTTTTATACCAGGAAAATGAAAGTCTCTTCAGTTCCTCCTTTTCATGGAGAGGAAAAACTTGGATCAGGATACCCTTCGACTGCAGTCTGCGAACTTAAATGTCAAAAAGAAAACACAAGTTTTTTTCTCATGTTGAATTATCTTTTTGCGCCATTACATAAAGTTGGTGTAATTTCATTATACCATATTCACCTGCCTGGAAAGTAAATTTAGGATGGAGATGTGTCCGGGGAGCTAATACATTTGCTCATTTGTGAATTATTTGGAGCATATTTCATGTTTTGTGAGGCATAAAAATAATATTGCTGATTTTGTGTTTGTTTCTCTAAACTCATCTTTCCCAACATGAAACTTATTTTTCTAAAACAGAGACACCAGACAATATGCGGGACCCAACCGAATGTAAACAATACACTATAAGGTCTATAGCAATAATTCCTATTGTCTAATACACAGTGCCTGTGCCAAGTGCCAGTGCCAAGTATATACAGTAAAAGTACAATCATTTCATCTGCTCTTTCTTGAGTGCATCATTTGTTAGAAATGATTACACTGGGCTTTTACAAGATTTATCAAACTCAGACGCTGTACAGAAGCAGCCCATCTACACTGCACGTTCATTGTTTCCTTATCTTGCTTTCGGAATAATTCATCACATTTGCATATTTATTATTTCCATGATTCAGCAATGGGAGAGTGCAACAAAGAGAGGAAGAAAGGGGGTGGGCGCCAAAATTGTCAAATCCTGTTAGATCCTGGAATAGAAAAGGAAAAATGACCCTCTAAAAAAATCTGTATTTGTGCTGATCTATAGATTTAACCCTTGATTAGTATTCCATTATTACTTTTGGGGATTTGGAGATTACAATAAGTTTTAAGGCACACAATCATGTCCTTAGGCCAAGAAATTATGTTTGCATCTGTTGGTTGTTGTTTTTTTTCCAAAATGTTTGAACCAAATTTAACAAGACTTGGTGGAAGAGTGGGGCATGGCGCAGCGAAGAACGCATTCAATTATAGATTTGGATCCAGGGTCAGATCAAGTAATATTTTAAATCTTTTCTTAACATTATGAGATAAGGCATTTTTGAGATTTAAAACAAAAAATCAATTTCCTCAAGTAATACAGCAATCTAAAAGAAAAAAAAGTTCATGTTCATCCCATGATAGACTAAAAATAGGTCCAATTTGGTCAGATCCAAATATGGGTCACATCTGACAGACTACAATACTGTATGTACAAATAGGGATATACACTTGCCAAAAGACATTAACACAAAGATGATGCTGATTCAGCAGCATGTAAACATATCTTTAGTAGTTAAAGAGATAGATGCAGAGAAATATTATGTTTATTGTAGCCATTTCCTTCTCTTCAGGTCATTATACTATTAGAACTAATTTAGTTTAATCTTGTTTAGCCTTGACTTATGAGTCGTTTATATTGATCTTACATCCCCTGACTATTGCATTGCATGACTTGTTTGATGATTTAGAGACTGAAATAAGTTGGTGTGATTATAACAATTGATGAAATTTATAATTATCACTTTGTCATTAATTGGTACTCTTGACTGACAAAACATCAGATAAGCTAAATTGAGAAAGGACATTAAAGAGAGGCAGAGACTCACTGATAGATTTCCCTGGATAGAGTTTGGCCTGGGTGTGTCCTGGTACGTGAGTCTCATCTTTGGCTCGCAATGTATCCAGTTCATGTTTTATGATGTACTGACACTCAGCCATACTGAGGAAGCCATCACCATCCCCTGAACAGACAGAGCAGATCGGAGACCAACAGCCAACACATAACTAAAAAAGTATTACTGTCTCACATGTGTTGATTCAGTCTGCATCTGAGAGCTCTGGGATGTCCTTGCCTTTCTTCTCACAAAACTCTTGAATCTCAGCTCTCAGGTCCCATACTCTTTTAAGCACTTTGCCCAGGCTGAGTCATCCGACAGCTGTGTGGTAGCCTATGTCTTTATGTTCAGTCTCATGCTCCTCCAAAAGTGCAACATACTGTCTGTGATTCAATGCTCTTGCCCTGATGAAGTTAACTGTTTTAGATACATCAGTAACATGGTTAATTTTTAGCACATACTTACACAATACCTCCTGATGTATAATACAATGCAAAAATACCAATTTCTGCTCAGGGTTCATTACAGTCACT
>OMOW01102649.1:0-11423 GCA_900312555.1 Lamprogrammus exutus | reverse complement strand
GTCTCAAATGGTAGTCACAGACAGAGGGAGGGTGTGTGTGTGTGTGTGTGTGTGTGTATGTGTGTGTGTGTGTGTGTATGTGTGTGTGTGTGTGAGATAGGTTAAAAATTTGGCATGTTGTGAAAGCAGTCGACTGCTTTGTCTGTGTTACTTTTCCTCTCTGGGCCCAGGTTGTGTAGGTCCAAAACATTAGAGCGTTGACAAAATGATGGATGAACCATGGCAAAGTGGTTAGTGTTTGTAAGGCCCCTGAAAACTTCTTCCAAAGCACAAACAAATGACCACTTCACATTGTATCCATCACTGTTACGTCGTCCTAATTGGAAAATGAGCCCCTCCGTGTCAAAACACAAAACTACATACATGGCTAATGTGTTGGAATACAAATTTCCCTCTGCAAGATGACTGCATGCACAATTAACCCTGTAGTGTGTGCATGTGTGTATGTTAACCCCCTGGTGATATGAAATACCTCAGCTAAATGTTGACGTTCTCCATTATAAGGAAAAAGGTATCCAAAAAAGTACTGATAAGGAACTAATGTTGATGTCCAAGATACTATTATTGAATGTTTAAATACCTATTCCTACTATAAATATACTAGTAGTATCAACAATTTAGACCAAAAGAACATCTTGTTAAAGTAAGTACATGACTTTTAACTCAAGAGTTTCTCTATTGAAAGGAAAAAGTATCCATAAGCAACCAGCATTCAGGTCAAAGTACCAGTATCAATACTGCATCGCAAATTTTAAAATAATAGCCAGCCATATCCAAATGTAGCTCCGTTTTGTAAATCCATTTTAACTTATACTTTAACAATCTTTAAAAATCTAAAAAAAAAATCTGTTATAAACAGCAGCACTAACGTAACACAGAGTAATACAATTGTGAATGATGTAAGTACTCATTTGTATTTATGTTGACAGCAAAAAACATGTCAAAGGTGGCTTATAGGGTTCTTCAGCAGAGAGCTTAATTTATTGATTATTACTCAGGCAATTCATCATGCGACACGATAGCGCATAATAACCAGAAACTCTATCCCCTTATAGACAAGATGAAAAACAAATCAAGACAGGCTGTATATTGTGCACAGTATGCACAGTATTATAGTAATGGGATTCTTGGATCGAGGCAGCGAATAAATAAACAATAAATAAATCTGTACAAATCCCTGAAATACAACATAATGTATATGTTCCAGCTCAGTAGCCATAAACTTATCATTAATGTTAGATAGGTTTGAGGGATTCTTGCTCGCAGAGAGTGACTGATGGTAGTGACTGCACTGTATACAGTACAGTGATATAAAGTATCACAGATTCCTTGTCAACCCAGCTAAGGCTTCTTCAGTCTCCACTAGAGGTCTCTGTGGCTCACCTCCTTTGCTCTACATTATATCACCATACAGAGACATGTAAACACATACCTCTGCCTCAGAACTGTAAACAGGGCCATAAATGATATGATGAATGAGGTGAAAATGTGAATACATGTTGTGGAGGAATGTGAGAAATCGCAGGCCAACAGAAAATTTGTCATTAACATATTTCTGAAGCTCTCTTTAATCAAATCAAATTAAATCAATGACCCAGAATCCATCCGTTTCTGAAGACCCCAAACAAATCCAGTATTTCAAGTCACACATTCAGGCCTCACGGAAGAATGAACTACAAGCTTCAGCAGAGGTAGGATGCCTGGCATGGCGGGGCATTCTTCACACACTGGCAGCATGAGCGATGTGGGTCACTTAGCGAGTGGCCAGGATTCAAAACAAAGAAAAGGCCCAAGCAATGGGGTCCACTGGATGAATTTGTCAATGTCTTGTGCCTTAAGGCACCCAGCCTCGCCTGACCCCAACCTCCATTCTCAAGATAAATACCTCTGTCACCATTCACCTTCAGTCCCTGGACACAAATTTAACTTGTCATCCATCATCCTTGTGCAGAGGTATAATTTTCCCCCTCCCAGTAATGAGTTTAAGACCTCAGAACAGGCCAGGGATGGGACCTCACCACTGAACATGACAAAGCATTTTGGAATCCAGATTTTTTGTGGTTATTATTTGTATAAAATGACTTGATCTCACACTCCCTACCAGAAAGCTTGCCAACTGGATAAATGATTGACTGTGACATTCATTGCAACTGTGGGTCCATACAAAGTTCAAGCTGTGGAAGGTGTAAAGCTTGGGGTATTTGTTTCCCTCAAATGGCCACGGCTGACAACCTTGTATGATAATGTGCCCACTGTACATCAACTTAATTGACACTTAAATCTGTCAGTAGCCGTACAAATGCCGACCTTCTTTGGGGAACAAATCCTTTTTAATGTGCATTCTTTGTGAGTGATTGTGCATGTGTGTGGGTAGGGATGGCGCGTGTGGGGGTGTGAGGGAATGAGAAACAAGATGAAGAGATAGCTGCCGAGATAAACTGTACAGATAAAAATGCACAAAAAAGAAAACAGAACTGTGTTTAAGCTAATTGTGCTGTTTATATCAAAGGTATAAACGGATATCAAGCAAAATATGAAAACACTGGAAAAATCTCCATCTTAACATGTCCTGTAGTCTATTAGGGAGCTCTAAAAGTTAAGAAGATAATCTCAGTGCACTGGAATTGTCTTGAGGCGAAGAAATATTCCGATTCTAGCTTATGCAGATAATATCTACAAGCACTCCTTAAAAGTAGCATTGGAAGTATGCTATGAAGTATATCTATTAGTAGCAATAAGTACTTGAATATCAAAATTAAAAGTTATCAGTATGACAAATGACTTTTGGAGTGTTAAAATATTGAGGTATGAGGTTAAGTGTCAGCAGTAGGCTGTAGCAGGTAGCATTATTAGCATATCGTCTCTGAATGCTGTTAGGGAGTTCAAATGTATGATTTTCCAAGCAATCCGAGTGACTCTGCGAATTATCTGACCCCTCAAAATGAAGCAATGTCTACCTTTGTCAAAACTATGCAGACACCATCGCAATTTTGTCGCAGGCTGTCTTTGGTTACAAGTTCATTGAAGTAGCCTTCCATAATCCGTGTCTCATATTGCTATCAAGGACCACCATTTTGGATTGACGAGCTAAGATTTCATCGCAATTCTCTCACGACTGCTAACTTTCATCTGTAACAGTCCAAAATTAGTTTTTTCTCCTTTCACCATCTCATAGCCCTTCAAATTTGGAGTCCTGGCCTGCAGATTGGGAACCATTGGTTCAAATTTTCATAGCACATCATATACAGTATGTTTTGTTGTGTCAGGAGGATTAAGTACAATATTTCCCTCTGCAATATAACGAGAACAAGTATAAAGCTGCTCAAAATGTCAACTAAAGTAGAACTATCTCAAAACCATGCAGTAGCAACCTACGTCAATGTACTTGGTTGCTTTCCTCTGGATGGAGTTTACACACTAATACTGGGCTCCAAAGAAATGAAATCAAATTGCTTCCAAATCCCCTTTCACCTGTCTGATTAGGATATTTTTGCCATGTAATGTTATTAGCAGCCTGGTTAAAATGGAGCCGCTGTGCACTGGGGGTTGGCTTATTAATTGTTGTTTTCGTGTCACCGCTGCTGTGTGCACCCAGTGATTTAATCAGCTAAATTCACTGCCATGGGAGCAGGGCTGAGCCAGGTTTACTGCTATAGGTGTAATAATAATATAGTGGGCAATGAAGCTGTCATTACAATTCATTTCTGGGAATGATTTAGATCCGCGCACGCTGAATATCACTGATTAGCCAAATGGGATGAGCTTATTATCTCATTCCTTCATTGCGTTAATCCTGCTGTTTCATTAATTCAATTTTCACTTACTCCTCGTAGCCCCATCAGTACATCAGCATGTCAGCTCATCATGAAACATTGCTTTGACTGGCTGACAGTTTAGGGCAAAATAGTAACCCTATTATCCCCTGGACATTGATAAGCACTGAGTTGTGTGTGCCTTCTGCTTCCTGCTCTCAGGGCAGTAATGACCTGGGGGCAGCGGCTTCAGTCTCCCTCACAGGTACGGTCTTGTTTACCTCAATCCCCCACAGACCCTGCACCTTTCTGTCCCCGGAGACCTGATCTGGCTCTTTTATCTTCATCCCAGTCACCTAACGGAGCCCTCACTCTAATCACAAAAGCTTCTCCCTGATCCAAACGCTGTGTTATCTGGAGGGGACGAGGCCTCTGGCACTCACTGCAATTAACCTGGGGCCTTGTTACCAAAACACTCAGTCAGTCAGTCTCCAAGGGCGAATAGTGCAAACGAGGCCTGGCTACCGTGCATCCATTAATGAGGGTAACAGTGGTGACAAAGCCTTTGAGTGTATATTTGTATAAAATCCACAGGCTGTACAACCAGTTCTGATAGAGGTAGTAAAATGTAAAAAGTCCTTCATTTATTAAAGTAAGAGGAAGCAAGTAATAACAGATAACAGTTAAGTATCAAAAGTAAAAGTACTGATATTGCAGAAGAGTATTTTGTAACGAAACAAGGAAGGCCAAAAGGAAGAAATGACACAAGGAGGGAAAGATGGACAAAATAAGCAAGCAAAGACGACAAAGTGGACAAGAGAGGAGTAACGAATGAACTCTTACAAGAAGGAAAGAGGAACAACAGATATTGTCGCTATTTTATGACTTTATCTCATGTTGAATGCCAAATATGAATTTCCAAACAGGGCTTGAGATTGTCCCACCGTTGTCCCAAAGTCTATTTTCAACTGTCTCAAACATTGTCCCAAAATAAGGAATATAAGGGATGATTCCAAGACTCTTAAAGGGTAGAATGTGTGTCTTTCACTTTATTTACCATGTAAAAGTGAATATTTTGAAGACTTACTTGATAACATGGCTAAATAATTTGCTAACTAATAAGGTTGGCTAGCCTAGCTTAGCCTACAGTATCTGCTTTACCTCACAGACTTTTAAGTTAACGTTAGTGTTTGGCAAATCATTAAATATTGCTAACAGTTTGGTTACACAGCAAAATAATTAGCAAACCAATAATGTTGGTTAGTTTGGACACCAACATAGCTAGTTTACAATAATGTTAAGGTTTTACTGAATCGTGCCACAGCTGCTCAGTGTTGGATGCTAGCTGCTATTTGCGTTTGGTTCTGTGACAGAGCTCTTGCCTACTGGTTACGTATTGGAATAGAATGGTGCTTGCATTGAATAGCCCACATTTTCATGATTTCATGTTCGTTTAATTTCATTTTAATACACTTAGTAATATTAATTAGTCATAATTTACATTTTTCTTTTGTCCCAGACAGTGATTTTGTGTCCCTGAAGCTATTTTGAAGCTATTTTGGGACATCCTCAAAAGTAACTAGTGACTAAATATATAAATATGTGGTGTGGAGTAAAAAGTACAATAATAATGTAGTGGAGGAAAATACTGCTTCGATACCTCAATACTGCACTTATGTACAGCACTAAGTAAAACTACATAGTTACTGTTCACCTCTGTGTAAAAATAAATGAATAATACAGGTTTGATTTACTGGGTTACGTCTCAAAGTCCAGGACAGCAAGGTCAGGTGAGATTGTGACACGAGGTAATGAAATGACACTACCATTATTCTAAATCCTTTTCTTGGGCGGAAGGGTTGCAAATTGAGGCTCCTTCAGCCATCACTCCTCACAGCCAATCCACTGAATGACAACAGACAGCTACAGTGATGTAGAGACGGGCGGACAGAGATGGATGGATCGATAGACGAGTGCATATGCAGACGTGCCTATTGATAAACTCCTGCTGACAACGGGCGAACACTTTGGGCTTATTGGTGGAAATGTCAGTCATGCCGGCCATTAGTTTGCATGCATTTCAGGTCGGATGTCCTCAACCTGTGACCATGAGGTACTAAGGCCAGCCCACAAGGCCCGCGACATGCCAAAACACTTTTTTATCACTTGTCACATTGGATTCCTGCTGGTGTCAATCCAGCGTTCTTTACTATTTGACAAGGAAGTCAGATTTTTGTCTTTAAGTATCTAATGAATATGAGAAACTAAACTGGGTTTGACGTTGCAATTAGAATTTCATGTACACTACCATTGTCGAATTAAATATACTTTATATACTGAAACTAATGACGTTACAAATGGTAAATAAATAATTTATTAATGTTTATATATCAGTAATTAAACAATAAGAATGTTTGGATTGTCTATATCACTTTATAATAAGCCATAAGATCTCCAGTTATAATAGTTGTAAAGTCATTTATAAAGGGTTCTGCCTCTACCATAATCAATGAAGCCTGTGGTTTTGCCATTACATGTTTAGAATTTGTTAATAAAGTGATTTTTGTTTTTTCCCCAGAGGGCAAGAGCCTGTCTGCCCATTGGAGAATCTTCCCTATGAAAGACTTCAAATAAACATAAATAGCAGATAAGGGATTTTTCACAATCTGGCAACCCAAAGTATATTCTAATTGATTGGTTATAATTGAGCTATAATTCATAAATACATTATTTCAACCATTAATAAAGCTATTACTATGAAGCCTGTATGATGTATGTCTTATTAGAAAGTGCCAAGTTTCAATGTCAATAACAATTGTTATTGCAGAATAAAACCGGAGCCTTTTCTATGTCTGCCTCAGTTTTTCAAAGCAATGCCAATGTCTCTGCTGTGGCGTGTCTGACAAATCGGCATAACCCTCGGCCATGCTCTACTCACTGATGGGTAATGGCTCATCACTGTAAGAGCTCCCAACTAGCTCCACAGTGGAGAAGTCATGTTTGTATTCTAACAAGGCCATTCTGTGTTGGGAATGGCAGTCAAATCAAAATTCTGCTCAGGGAGCAGAGAGAAAAATGCCTGATGAATTTGCCAATACTGCAGGAGTGATGGGACTCATATGTGTGTAATGGACTGGATGCTTCACAGTACAGATTGCCTGTCGAGATAGGAAACAATAATGAATGGCATGGAGGAGCATGTAGGAAAAAAATAAGGCATTTTACCTGCATTAAAAAGATGTGACATGGTTTTACAGAAAATGTTTATATACCCTCGCTGTTCAGTGAAAACGATGTGTCCCCTATTTTTGGTGAGTTATAGGTTTTCAGGTAAAATGAAGGATAACATGCTCTGTAAGGTTTGGATAATGCTCCAACCCTTCCTACATTGTACTGACTCAAACAACAAGCTTAAAACATACAACAGATTTACATGCACACTGTACTTCGAATTTAATTTTTGTCTGTACTTTGATGAAGGCAAAAATGCGAATTAAGCTGTATACAAGGATGGAACTCACAGGATTCCGTCATTAACTGAATATACATGACTTGCTTAATCTGCTTACAAGTAGAAGTATGCAAAGTGTAGAATTGTGTGAAATATTTACACTGATTGCAAACTGATGGAACGTTACATGGACGGAATTCAAAGGATTCCAAGGTTTGCTGAATATACAAGCATTGCGTAATCGGAGTATGAGGAGATTCTGCCAGGTGAGGAAATGCATGTGCAAGCAGCTTACAACAACGATAACATTTACTTATAGTCACACAATCTAGTCTTACTGAACTTACTCAGAGTCTGGTACTCCGAGTACCCCTTACCCGGAAATAGAGCTTCACAGCCCGCATGATCTAGAAGTGGCTAGAACTTCATGAATAAAGGGTGGAATTGCAAAAGAAATGACATGAAAGCACATAACACCTTAAGTAAAGATTTTCTCTTGAAAGATTTGGGGTGCCTTCATTCAATGATACAAATATGTTCCAGATTTATTACTGCGCGTCTATCAAAAAAAAAGAAAAAAGAAGTATTATTTGCCGTGCTGACTGCCAGAATGAGCACCATAGAACAAGTAATTTGTGAACACTGTAAAAGTAATGTTTTTTCTTCTGGGTTTAAGTGGTTAATTGGGTTAGAATCATAGTTTTAACATGCATGTAAACATAATGATAGTTGTTATTCTTAGTTCCTGAAAAGGTAATGATTTTGGTCATGCATGGTTTTCACAGGACACTGAATTTTATTTGGGAAAAATTGACTTAGGATGCTCTAAAAATTCTCCATTTAAGTGGAGCATAATAAAGAGCAGAATAACTGGATTAACACCAGGATTGAGCTCTACATGCCCACTTAGCTACAGTTTTTGTAGGAGGGTTTAACTGAGGCAGGGCTGAGAAATAGGGTTTGAGTAAAACCTTGGATGAATAATAGACTGCTTCCCAAGCAGCGGCGCTCTTGGTGGTAGGAGGTTAATATTCTCACATGTCATTAGGTCTGCTGGCTCGACTGATGGCTCATTGAATCAGGCAGCAAATGATTTCCTCATGCTGCAGAGGACAGAGCACTTCAAAGGGAAGGGGCTGAGGTCAGGACAGCACTCCGCTTTGATTAATGACCGGGGCTCAGCAGAGGTTGCCCGTAGGTAAGAATGTGACGCTGAATTGGATGTGAAAGGGGCCGACTTTAAAGCTTGATTTGACCCACCTCCAGAAAACTTGCAGATACCATCATGTGGGCTGGTTTGATAAGTTGTGACTGAAAAGCCTTCTGACCCTCTGGCTTATACAATCATAAAAATCAAACGCCTAACTTGCCGGATGACAACCTTACCTGACATGATTGAATAATAAACACAGACACAGCAGCTTTCACTTTATTTTAGGTATCAAGTTCTTGGCTGTATGATTTCCACAAGCAAGCACAGCTGTTACAGCCAGGGTTTTTCACTTATTTGCCCACTAAATTCAAAAACTTCTCATAAAGTTTCTGTAATGGTACTGCTATGGCATTGTAAACTCGACTTTGTAAGATCATCATACACTTAGCACATCCTGTGTCTGTACATTTTTAGGGCATAATATAAATGTTCCGCTAGACAATTGCCGCTATCAAAAGGACCTTTGCCCGGCATTGTGACAATGACTCAAACAATTCACTGCCGGCTAGTTATTGTCTACCATGTTATCTTTTTGTGGAATATGTAATATATTGTTGTTGAGGGTAGTTTTATTATACCTGTCACCAAAAGCACTTGTGTTGGTGAAATAATCAGTGGGTGGGGTGAGTATTTTTGACAATATTTTGACTTGGTTCACGTGTCTTTTAAAGGATCTATTGCTTGCATTGCAAATTTCATCTCTTTATAGGCCTAAGACAACATCTCATAGCAACCGTCACAGGCTGGTTCCCTACATTGATACAAGGGTGGATTTCAAGGGCATAAAAAATGTATTGTTTTCCCTTCTCTGGTTATACCTTGACTTGTCAAAATGTCAATTGTGTTATTACAAATATTCCATTAATGTAAAACCATCTAATTGTTTAGTGGCATTAGTCTTGAGTGGGGATTAAGCACAGCACCACCTGGGTTGTCATTCTCCTGGGCCCCATTATCACCCTCCTTATTAGTTTTTGACTCAGCAGAGTAAAATGTGACCGCCTCGATCTTTGATCTCTCACGCGCTGACACAAATCCTTTCAAGCCTCCCGACGTTCCTCTGCTAAGGTAATTATCACTAATTAAAAGGTTTCCAGCTGCCTTGTGTGCATTTTTGTTCCTCCGCCACACATTGTCTACACAGGTGCATTTCCCATGTTTACTGTGGCCGCGTCATTCACATTCCTCTCCGCTTGTTCACAGAGGATGATCAAGGAGATTAGGACCATTGTTTGGGCATGATAAAGGAGAGAAATGCCCAACTCGTTGCCAATGGGAAGCCATTATAGGAGTGAAACGCATCTGGCAAAGGACTGGCTATTCTATCACTTGCCCACAAGCAAAAAGGTCATGCTAGAAAAGTAAGTTCGACAAAACAACTTTTTGTCTTATGGCATCCCTTTACACGACTGCATGTCACCACAGGATAGCCGATTTTAGAGTATATTTAATATTTCTCTCCAAAACTTTTGAGTAACTGAATATAAGTCAGGGGAACAGCTTTATTTAAAATGTTGTCTTGTCTTCCAGAACTTGTTTCAACCATTGATCTTTAGATTAGCTATTCAAATTCAATGGAATCTACTGAAGACGCTTTGATACGACAGAGTAACCCTCTGTCATTCGGAACCCAGTTTCAATAGCTAAGTAGTTAGTCTAATTAGCATTAAAATAAAGATTGGTACAAAGGGTTAATGTGGCCAGTTATTTCCTTTTCGTAAAATTAGAAAAAAGGAAAATAAATTCTCATTTTAAAGCATTATGACCTAAACTCAGCACTTATTTTACTCTCAAATTAAATAAAAAAGGTATTGACAAAACATTACGAAAGTGGTATCAAAGACAAAGTACCACTAATAGTAATGGTATTGGAAGTATTGACACTTAGTCTATTCTCAGACAATACGTTTACGTGCACTTTAAAACCTAGATTACACTGCGATTAAGGCAATAAGTCTGTTTTTTTCAAATGTCATGTAAACACCTAAATGTGATTGAAATTGGCACAAATCAAAATATGCATACTCTGAGTAAAATACCTACATTATGCAAAGTAATTAGATTTATTAATGCACGAAAACACCTTAATCAGAGTATTACCTTCATGGGCAGGCTCACCTCATACTGCCATTACACAACACCTCATATTTACTCAGGGAACGGGAGAACCCTATTGATTTCATGTATGTACATGGCTAAATCACATTTTGGCCTTTAATCACAGTGAGGACAAATACTATGAGCATTGACTGACTGATATCTGTAGCACAGATTGCTGTTTTTGTGAGATATAATACTTAAATTATGTTAATATAAATACAACTGGTACTTTCTGAATATTTGTGACATGTCTCACTTCTCCTTACCTTAAAAAATGCAGATACCCACAAAGAGGGCAAATCTTGTAAATTCACGTGCAAGTCAAGGAGGCCCATAAACATCATCAACCATCATTTCCCAACCCACCCCAGTTACATGTGAAGTGTTCTTTATTGTGTAATGAGCCAAGAATCTGAAAAGATTGCCACTTCAAAGCCTCCCCTGAAAGCTGTCGCCCATGCTGCCTGCTGACATGTCAAACTGGGATTAAACGTTCCCCCATAATCATTTCTTTGTTTTCAAATGAGCCCATTGTTTATCTGCACCTTGGGTGACAGCCATCAGGGCCATACAGATTTGTGGAGGCACTGGAAGTGGATATACAGATGCTCCTTGTGTTTGCACGAGATGCACTTCAGCACACGTTGAAAGTTTTGGGGCTTTTGAAGAGATTTGTAGCTCTTGGAAATTCTGATTTAGTTTTGTGTGACTGCCAGGCTTCCCTGCCAAAGAAAAGGCAGTTGAGGAGATTTAGCACGAGTGATGAAGGAAATTTTGAATTGCATTTTGTTGTGTTTCTGTGCTACCTCAATAAATCCTCTGATAAATTCTTCCATTGTGTCACTTTTTCATTACTTGGGCTCAGAATGAAAAAGTGACACAATGGAAGAATTTATCAAGATCGGAA
>OMOW01102648.1:0-14075 GCA_900312555.1 Lamprogrammus exutus | reverse complement strand
CCCGGAGTCCCCGGGTCAAACTGGGAGAGTTTGCGACCCTAACTTACATTCATATGATACCTTGTCAAAAAAAAAAAAGAATACTGCAAGTAATAATGTACTCAAGTGGGAACGTAACAAATGAGTTTTAAACTAGCCAAACAGATGGGGCCAGCCCTAGATGCTTTACTTTCTAATTAACACATTCATACATTTGAATGAATTTAATTCATTTTTATAAAGCCTTCCTGAATGCACTGATATATCTTGTCCTTGGATCTAGCCTCATCTGTAAGAGATAAGAATGAAGTGTTGTTTCATGTAATATTTTCCACTATCAGAACAAAATTGTCCCAAGAAGTAGGTTTTAATGGAAATTAATTCTCGATCGTACTGATTGGAAAAAAAACATGGGTATGTTAATTGGCTTACGAATACAGCATATTTAATAAAAGCCAAGGAGATACATTTTAAAATACTGCACTGTATTTACCCTGCAAATTATTCTAATGCCAAATATGGGGACATTACAAATCTTGGCACCCTCTGTAATCTACAGAAATAGAGACAGTTCCTCATCTTTTAATAATTAACATTTAGAGTGAAAATGAAATGTAACGTACAATGAAAAAAAGACAAATTGAAGAACAATGTCAATGGGTTTTTATGTATTTCTAGGAAATCTGCTTGATCTCAATGTTTAGTAGACTGCAGTGCAGACTGTCCATTTGATATGTTAAACTGATGAATTTAAATGAAAATCCAAGTGCATCACTGTTGCAGGCCTTTGCTGGGCAGCATTTTGGCAGCAGGAGGAGGAGTAATAGGAGGCAGGGTCGGGGTGGGGGGTGTCAGCTGGTTTTGATGTGAAGCAGTGAAAAGAAACAAGGAAAATACTAATTTAAGAGCATTCTGAAGACTTCTTTCGCTAACATCACAGTTAACCAGTGGGAGGTTATCAATCATCGTCTAAACTAATTTAATATTTCTCTTTCAGAAGATCTGACCTGGACTAAGAAGTAAGACGTAATTTTAATGACTTGTTTACTAAATGTATATGGTGGTTACGTAACTAGAGGCTATATTCCTTTTAAACTCATTGCTCATACTATTGCATGGAATACTGTCAGCTCCTGTGCATTTAGGTTGTTTTTTTGAATATTTCAGTTATTGTCGCCATTAGTAATTGGAGACCTTGTGAACCTGACATCTTTCTACCTCTTAATGAAATGTCAACAAGTAATTGAGTTGAAGCCTATATGTGCTGTATATGTAAAAACATAAAAAGTATCTGCAATCACTTGTTTTCATGTTGCAAATGAGCTACAAAACTGTAGACGTTTTCACATCATAATTTTCATTGTATTTTCATTGTACTCATCTTTTTTATTTCTACTCTAAGTTACAGAGTTATGGTCTCTAGCTACTGTATGTGATGAATGGAGGTCAGATATTTGATGTTTATTGAAATGTCAGGCCATGCAGAGACAGTGACCGCCCATCAGCTTTGCTCTTCAGGGACTCAGGAGTCATCCTCACAAATCTAACTCAATGTCTGACAGCAATGATGGTAAGAGTCACAACTACATGTCTACTCGAGCAGAGTTTATACCAATAATATACAGTATTTGATTTACATGTGTACTTATTTCAAAATGTTAAGTGTGGGAGTCACCCGGCTGTGGGACCAGGGATGTGCTCGAGGACACAAGTGGATTCTCTGAACATGAACTCCTTGATATCATGTATAATACATGTAATACCAGCAACACAGGTATGAAGCCTTATGTTGATGTCCTCAAAACTGATTAAAACGATGGTTTGGTTTTTATTTTATGTGCTCCTCGTTATCTGCGTTCTACAGGAGAGGTGTTAGCATCCACCATCGTGCAGTACCTGGAGACAATGACGTCTCAGAGTCCTGAGCAGGACAGGCTAGCTGGTCTGCGACGCTTACTTGACCCTGACAGCCAGGATCCAGTTGTGAGCAGGGAAACATTCCACTCTACCATGAGGGAATGGATCGCCCAGTGCAGCCAGGACAGGTGAGTCTAAACAGCACTGAGGGGATTCAGGACAGCATGACACAAGATGGTATGTTTTTGTATGTGCATTGATTAAACCTGTTTTTAGGTTCAGGTCTAAATGTTGCAGTGGTGGATAAAGTACCTTGAAGCTGTACTTGAGTATAAAGTTGAGATATCAAATTCAAGATGTTCCAAAAAAAACTTTGCCCATTTGCAAAAATATTTGAGTAAAAGTCATTTAGCTGCTGATGTTAATTTTATATGAGTTTTTTTTGGATAATAACTACATAAGTGCTGAAAGTAAAGGCAAAATAATTCCTCATTGTGGTGTTTATACCTTGTGATTCAGTCTTCAGATGAGCTAAATCTGTATTCTCAGCCAACACTCCACACATCTTTTAAGACAAAACACAGAGCATGTCTGTATGAGTTACAAATCTTACCAATCACTGCAATGAAATGTTTTGTACTTCATTCAAAAGAGGAGCTCATCAAAACATCAAACCCATCATGCCACGCCATTTTTGGTTTGCACTCTTTGAGTGTTTTATTTGTTTTTTTTAGGTTTTTAATTCCATTTGCATTTACACCTTTTCCTCTCTTCCAGTGCCGATGTAGACGGCAGGATTGCATCTTGGCCGGACTCTTCTAAAGTGCCTGTAAATGGTAGGCTGTCTTGACCTTTGACAATATCTTAATCACAACAGAAGGCAATTCACTAAAGCTGATTCATTTTAGGGCCGGACATCTCGTGGCCCCAAAGCAAAGCTGATTCCTCAGAAAGTCACCAGTGTGCCTGGTTAGTTCTTCTACGCCTTCTCTCACTGCATGTACTCACCTCCTCTAATTGATGCATTGGCATTCTTGTCAGCCGTTTGGTACTTTAGCAGAAACTGATTTCTTTGGCTTCAGTGATGCAAAGGACCTGTTGGGCACAGTGGCAGAACTGAAGCACGCTCACCGCAAGCTGAGCGAGCAGAACAACAGCCTGTTGAGGACAGTGGCTCAGTGTGAGGACGTCAATCTCCAGCTTACTCTGGAGGTCACTGAGCTAAGAGCAAAGCTGGCCAGGTGAAGGATTAGATTTCCCTAATTCTTCTATTATTTGAGCGGGTAATAATAGGGCTGTTCAGCAAAAAATTATGCACTTTGGGTTAAAAGCGTGAAAGTGGGTACATATAAAGTATATATTGACCCAATCAGCAGTGCCCCCTAGTGACGTTCAGAGGGCATAATGTGTTTTTTTTTTTCTCGCAATGTATGGCTTGAGATACTCAGATGTGTGTATAACATTTTGTTAAGTGAAGTTCTGATTCAGAATGGTTACAAAAGTACAATTTCTATTCCTATTATGAATATTTTGATGATTTAAAAAAATTTAATCATTGTTTGTGTACACACTGTCCACAGCAACTTGGAGAAAACAGTGATCACATTTCAAAGATATGATTACACATGACTGAATTAGTTAATACCAACAGTTAAGCAGTACTTTCAGAACACAATAAATGAGCTGAAAATCATTGAAATGACCCATATCATAATTAGTCCCAAAAGATATTTGACATCTTTCATTTTGATAGTAGTTTGTTCATTGGTGAAAGTAGTGTGATGCGTGTGACTGCAAGACAACTAAAAACAGGATGCATAGAAAGCACATACACTTGTCAGACAGCATAAGACATGGCTATTAAAGAAACTAATAACAAGTCTCATCCAGGAGAAATGAAGCTATGAACTATAACTAATCTCAACAGTTTTGAGACATAACTTTTCTTCAACTAACATGGGCCAGAGCATAAATGTGCCAAGTTTTATGCTTTTAACACAAAGGGCATGGTTTGGCCCAAAATCCTTGCTCGACCATTCTGATATAATGTAGAATTTTATCCATGTTACTTTCTCAGTGCTGTCTATCGTAGAAAAGTAACCTACAGCTATTGTGACTTTACCTTCCGTCTTCTATCGGTTAATATCTGGGTATAGAAACAAAATCCCTTTTCTTACTCTGTGTTTGCCATTTTTGGATATGAGTAGAGATGTGTGTTGTGCTGAATACAATGGTTCATGGTATCTGTAGTGCCCAGAGGTCAGCAGTAAGAGCCAGATCTCTAACGGAGGAGCTGGAGGAAACCCGGCGGGCATTTAAGGAGGCCCAGGAGAGAGCCAGCCACACACAGAGCAGCTGCACCAAACTGGTACATCATAATTAAGGAGGCTTCTAATGTGGAATCAGTTTCTTATTGTGGTGTAATGAAAGATAAAAGTTCAACGTTTTATTATGGCTGTTAATCATGTGAAATATTCTTTTTTAGAGCAATGAGGTCGAATGTCTGAAAGTTCATGTTAGAAGGCTTGAAGATAAGGTAATTATTTCATGGTAAATCTAGAGATTGCAGACTCCTTTGAAAATGAGCCATTTGCGTTCAGTAAAGTGAAGTTGACATGCTTTCTATGTGATAAAATGTTCTTGATGAACAGAATGAAAAGCTGGCCTTTGAAAGGACGTGTTCAGAAGATAGCGTCAACAAGCTGAGGAAGGTTAACGCCGAGTTGAGGGTAGGAACACTTCATTAAAACATTCCTGTGTCTGTCTCTGAGTTATGAGTTTGTGCTTCAAGTTAAACATCTAAATGTTCACAGGCAGAACTTGAGGAAACCCTTGTTATGCTGACACTAAGAGACAGAGAAATCACAAAGGTTGGTCCAATAGTGTTTTTCAGTTCATCATTGTGCGTTCACATTCTTATGTTATCCCATCTTTTTTTTTCCGTATGTAGACAGACATCCTTATGGATAAGATGAAGAACTTTCATGTGGAGAATCACCACATCATTGAGGTACAAATGCCAACTCCTTGTCAGTTTAGTGAATACATATACATACATACTGTATACATGATTACATCATTCCCTTTTCAGCTTAAGCCATTATATCCAGATGTGTTATGAAACATAATAGAATAAATATTTTCTTCAGATGTAACTGCCTTGAATTGTATGATTGCACATTTTGGTGAATTATTTAGCACATTTAGAACTCTGTTCTGGCATTGAAGGGTCTGCAGTCAGAGCTGATGAGGTTACAGGAACATTCACACCAAGCTCTTTTGAGGTAATTATAACTTTTTGTAACAAATATTCTGTGTAACAACATTCTTTGTCAGGGGTGCACACAATGTTTCACTCCAGTTCTAAAATGAGAAGCAGTGGAGTGAGGTTGGTGCACCGTGTTGAGGGGAGGGGGGTTACCTGAATGAATGATGAACCTACTCTTTACACTGGACCATTCTTAGCCATGCCTGCTGCAGGAGGAAACATCTTGATCACTGCCAAGTCTTCTGTGCAAGTAAAAGCTTAGTAATGTGGCAACAGACCACTTAAACTGTTGCAGCAAGGCAAGGCAAGTTTATTTCATACACAGAGGTAATTCAAAGTGCTTTACATACTGTAGACATAAAAGAAGACATTGGTGTTCAACAGAAATTAATCAAAAGAATAAGATCATTTTAAAAGAACACAGTTTACAAAAATTAAGGAAATCACATAATTAAAAACAAGGTAAAAACAAGTACAGCGCAGTAAGAGAATAGGGCAAATGCAGTACAGTGCAGTTCAGGGGCTCGGTTACATGCACGTGCAAACAGGAAGGTTTTCAGCAGATCTTATTCCCTCAGGGAGTTTGTTACAGTTCTAGGCAGCAAACCAGCTAAATGCTCCTTCACCATGTTTATATTCATTAAGCATATGCCTCATATATTTTGGTCCTAAGCCATGTAGTGCTTCATATACCAGTAACAGCTCCTTAAAGTCAACTCTCAACTCTGAGGCTGAGCAAGGATCTGAGAACTGGCCTTATGTGTGCAGTCATCAGTACAGTGTGGGACACATGCACACACACACACACACACACACACACACACACACACACAAATACATGCGTGCTTGTCTGTGAGAAACTCTATGTCTCACAGTGGCTCTTTAATTTCATTACAATTATTTCCTGATTCTTAAAAACCTCTCGTGGTGGCTGTTCTGTGCACTTGGTGTGAATCCGTCCCTTCCTCTGTGGTTAATATGACAAGCACTCAGTGTTGGTGGAAAGTTAAATGAATTAAGAGTAAATATTAAAGTAATGTCCAAAGTATTACATAAGAATTGAGATCATCTTAACTAATTGTGTATGAATTGCATTGTTAATTAATTTACTTTACTTTCTACATTTTGTGCATTTGAGTGTAATTTCTTGTATCTGTTCCTCAAAGGTATGACAAACACTGCATCAGTCCCCATACCCTTTACAGTCGAGATCCACCAAACCACCGCTCTCTGCAGAGTGAGATGCAGGATATGCAGCAGGTAGTCACTGTCCTGAGCTTGTTGTTGCATGTCTGCCCCACCCAACCTGGCAGTGTTGACTGTTCTGCCTTCCTTGTCTGCAGCAGCATCACGGAGCTCTGGATGAATTAAGCATTCCATCCCTTCACACTCACAGTGACGGAATTCAGAGCATCATTCACAGGATCAAGTCTGCTGAACTAGCTCACTTTCTCCACAATAAGTATCCTGAAAGGGTGAGGAGGAGTATCCAAGCACTCTAAATATACAACAGAGGATGATGATCATATACAATCATGTATCAACACATGCACTCACTAATATGTGTCTTATTTATCCTCTATTATGTCACGCACAGGATTCTGCGGCTGTTGAAACACATGAAAGGCCTTTTCCCCACCGCCAGCAGCAACAGGCAAGCATCAAGCAGCAGCTTGTCAATGTGTATGTGAGTTTTTACCTCTCTTTCTCCTGTTATGGTAACAGACTACATTTGGTTGATATTAGTCTCTATTTGGAGAAGTTTACCCTAGCTAATAAAAGGAGGGTCTGGTTTTGACAGAGTATTTATGGGCATCTCCATTACGCAGTGAGGCGCTATCTTTTGTGTCTACGGACCTAAGTGCAGTTTTAGGGCCCCTTGGTAACTACATGCCTAACAGTGTGTTTGAGGATGTTTATAAGGTTGTGTTGGTGGTTTCAGGCTGCAGGAGCTGGAGCTGCAGAAGTCCGTGTGGGAGGATAGAGGGGAGAAGGTGGAGGAGAGGTGGAGAGCAAGGCAGACTGGCAACCAGACCCAGCTTCAGGAGGGCAAGAAAGTGGCTGTGGTGAACTGGTGGAAAGCCCTCAGTTCAGAGGGCGTTAAGGCCCAGACAGGAGACACCCGGCTGAACCAGACGCTCTCAGAGACAAAAGCCAAACTCCAAAAAGCAGAGCAGACGATTACTGATATGAGGGAGCAGGTCTGCCACCTGCAAGATTCTTTAAGGTCTGCACAGGAATGTGTCGCTGAACATAAAGCCAGTCCAGTTGGTGCAGGGGTTCCTCTTATATACAAGGCTACCAACACTGTGCAAGAAGAAGCAGAGGGAGTTGGAGAAAAGCTGGTGAAAGATCTGAGGGATGCAGCTGTGGCCACAGACCCTGTGGAGAACTCAGAGGAGGAAGAAACCCAGCTTCGGGTGATCGCAGACGGACTTCTGGTGACCCTCAGGAGGATGGAGGCAATGGTCAGCACCGCCCTGGAGACGGCAGAGCTGGTGAGAGAGAGCGAGCAGAGGGTCAGCCAGGTGAAAGTAAAGATGGAGAGCATCACTCAGAGGGTGGAGGAGGTTCTGAGCCGAGCTGCAGGCACAGACAATCAGCTGAGCGTTCTGGAATCCAGGATCACAGAAAAACCTCCAACTCAGGTGTTTATGTTAAAAATCTCTTTTTAATATTACATCACACTAACAGTGAAGGTTAATTGTAGTTTAATTGATCTTCATATACAGTGATTCCGATTAAATTATTTGGAATTATCAGTGCTATAAAAACTCTATTTCTCTATCAACTGGTGCAGTTAAAGTTAACAGCTGTCAAACTGTAATGGAATATGATTCAAAGTCTTATTGCTGTGGCTTAGGAAGCTTCAGTCAACATGATAAGCTTCCTCCCACTGCCAGAAACCAGGGCAATGAGACTCAACCCTGCGATGTCCTCCAGATGTTAAAACTGCTCCATGGAAATGTTTAATGTCATGGATGAGGCTCGATTTCCTAGTTAGAGCTGATAACACATCTGTGGGTGCATGCACTTGCCAAAATAAATTATGCTCGTATGGAAATGAGAGTGTTTTTGCACATTCCTTGCAGACTTGTCACACAAATGCACAAATGCCAAAAGCATTTGATGCTGTAGAAAAAGAAAACAATTGCAAAAACTCCTTGGGGTGTCAAGGTGGATTGGTGGTTAGCACTGTGCCCTCGCAGAGAGACGTTCCTGGGTTTGAATCTGGCCATTCTGTCACCACGTTTACATGCATTCAATGCTCCAACTATTTGTTCTTACAGTGATTAAGGCAAAAATAAAGGCAATAAATTCACATATTATTTTCTATATTTTGGAATGGAATTACTCTGTTCTTCCTCGTCAACTCTGAAGGCACTGATCCATCTTTTCTCTCTGTCTGTATTCTTTTTAAGTCACCAGATCCCAGAGACACAGTTGATCCTGGACCAGATGCTGTAGGATTTCCATCTGAATCTTTTGTGGAGACTAAAGACGGAGATAAAGTCGGGCACACCCCTCATCCTCCTCTAATCCCAGAAGCCAGCGAGCCTCCACAGCTACCCATGAATGGTATGATTGCTACGCAGATCTACAGCTTCAGTGTTATTGTAGTTACAGTATGACGTGAACTGGGAGACACAGATGAATTAAAGCCACCTCCCTATTTACCAGTAATCTCTGAGGATGTCTTAAAATAGATACAATAGCTTGGACAGTTAGGAAGAAGACTGAAAGCTCTGAGGGACAGTTTGATGTTTATTACAGGGGCCCATGTGGAAAATTAAGTGAGGTCAAAGTAATATTTTAATGTGGATACAGGGAGGGTCAAGTATTTCTTTATGACTGATAACGTTTGTATGTTTTGTTTGAATGAATACATCTAAATCATCGCTCCTTTTGAGCCATTACTCCCTGTCTCTGGTATCTGTGGTATGACATATTTTTATTGAAACGTTTAAAGGTTAAAAGTGCTTTGACTGAGTTTACCCAAACTAAAAGTCTTTATCAAAACGTATACCTTCAAAATGTAAGATCTGTAGTACAATCTTCATACACAATACAGGCCTTTAGGTATAAAAGGGGATAAATGCTTCAAATGAGATTAAAACAACGCACTATTTTTTTTTTTACCTTAAAAGAACGTACAGGCCAGCTCTCTATTATGGCTGCAGTCAAAAACATTTGAAAGAGCTTTTAATCTAAATTATTATTTTTTTGTTTTTAACTAAAAACAAGAAGAAGAGACAAAATCACCAGTGTCCTGCAAACCCTGTGTTAGGCTTTCTTTGATTTGTGCACGCTGGTGTAAATCTGAATTTTGCTATCTTACCACTTTAGGCCCCATTTACACCTTGCATTAAAATATAATCTGTGTCCAAATATGAAATGTGGATAAGGGAAAAAAATGCATTTTTGGTCCCTTTTACACAGTCCATTAAAATGTAATTGCTGTATCTGGATACATAATCTGGATTGGGATTGGAACACTGTAGGTGGGCTGTTACGCTATTAAAGCCCATTCTTCCTCTTTGCTCATAATCTTCATCCATTTCTAAAATAAAACTTCCAAAATAACTTCCTTGAGCTGAGAATACGAGGTACACCTGGATGCTTGTGACAGAGATCTGATAACAGACTGTTTACGGCTAGGCAGATTGGATACCGTTCCAATCACAATGCGTTCAGCGAGCATTAACATGCAATCTCAGTATCTGGATAATGTATCAAGATAATGAGATGTTAAGGCAAGGTGTAAAAGGGTCCTTAGTTTCAATGTTTCATGAACTCTTTGGTCAAAGCAAAGCTCTGTCCATTTCTTCTCAGCCTCCATTAAAGCAGCACTCCATAAGATTGTAGAGTTTGTGGAATCGCTGATTGACTCCCTCCTCTCCCTTCCTATGTGCTACATCTCAGTCCTGCCTCCACAACGCCTCCCACACAAGATCATCCCAAATCACATTCCATCAACAGGAGGCGCTACAGAGAGATGATATTTTTCACAGAGCACTCAATTTCTAGATTCCTAACAGGATAATGTGCATTTCAGCAAAGTGTTTTTTTAAAAGATACATACTCTAGCTTCAAGGGTCACAAATATTTTGGTATGGAAGGGACTTACTGTAAAATTCCAAGTTCTTGTTCCTCAGGGGAGAACTTGTCACATGACTTGGAGACAAAGCTTTACATCATGTTGTTTATTTGTGATGTTGAGGTTGCTTAGAATCAGTGGGTGGCCACAGATGGGGAAGAGATATTTTAGATGAACAGTAGTTGTTGTTCTCTGTGTTCACTTGTTAGCTGTGTTATAACCCTCTGTGTAAAGTTTACATGGCACATAGCAGCCTGAGCTTTTACAAGACCATTTGTGTGGTTTGCCAAATGAACCACTGTAGTGGCATGGACCATAAAAACTTTATATCAGACGTTAGACAGCTGATACATTGACTACACTGTCCAGTTTGACATTATTATGCCCCAAAGATGTGGATGTGTTTGTCATTGCGCAGGCGGTATCTCTTACGGGAAGCGCTTCTCATAACAAAACACAACAAAAATCTAATCGTTACTGAGAAGCAAATTTCATGTTTTCTCAGCCATCACCACAGGATGAACACACACAGTAAATGCTGAGAGATTAAATGTCTGTCTCATAGCACTGCTGCAGCACACTGGCTCATTCTGGTGTATTGTTGATGCCATCTAGAGTACAGACTTTGCCTCCATGAAGGCTTTGAAAGCTATTTAATACTGCTCCTCTCTCTGCTGTGTACCAATAAAACACTTTAATGTGAGATATTACATCTACACAGGATGTATCACCATAACACAAAGGAATACCTCTTGTTTTAGGTTTTACTGTATGTTGCTGCTTTAAATAAGACACTGTCGGGTTTGTGTTCCTGGTGAATAAAACGATTGGAGAGTCGGTGAATGTAAACATTTTAGATGACAAATGGGTCTATTATTGCTTTGTGTGTACTTTAGAACAGAGGCGGACTAACTGATTTGGGGGCCCTGGGCAAACCCTGGTAAGGGGCCTTCCCTGAGACTTTCTCCTAGTAATTACTGGTACCCTTTTTTCATGTAAACACTAATTAGATTGATATCAGCAAAAATTGGCATTTGCTTATGCAGAGTAACAGACTTAGATTATGTGATTGTAAATCGATTTGCTAAAGCATGTAAACATGATCCGAGTAAGCCACCTCCACCTGCATTTCATCATTGGGTGGACTCTTCCTCAATATGCAAAGTGTCATGTATATTCAGTGAACAACGGAATCCTGTTAATTTCATCCACGTGTATGTCTTACTCACATTCTTTTCTTAATAACAGTATGAAAAAACATACAGTGTACATTTATATGTAGTGACTCTCTAAATGGAGGTGGACCACATCATGGTTTTGCAAATCACAAATACATGTCAAGTCCTGCCACTCAAATCCCAAGTCAAGACAGGCGAGTCACATCTCAAGAATGATAAGTCCAAGTCAAGTCACAAGCCTTTAACTGTGAGATTTTAGAGCCAAACGGTTGTGCTCTCTATATCAAATTTAATGCCAGGTTAATTATTACAATAATTTATTCACACTAATTTATACTATTTGTATGCATTGCTTTAGAGAATGACTTTACAAAACACAATATCTGTATGATTGTATAATTCTAATCCTTGGTTTGGGGAAGGTATCAAGTCTCTCCAAGTCAAAGGGCTCAAGTACAATTGAAGATACAAGTCAGTGGTGTCAAAGTAGAGGTGCTAGTCTTTTGATTAAATCAAATCAAGTCTAAAGTCATGCAACTCCAGTCCACACCACTGCTCTCGAACAACCCATTCATAGCTCTTTAACGAATTTAGTAATGACCTTATTTGTGTAATTATCTTTAAAGTGACATATTACTCTTCAGCACTAATGGTGCTCTTCAGATTGTCAGTGAGTTGCTTTAACCCTTGGCTTGGTATCACAATATGACTGATGGTCCCCCTGAGCGCTCCTAAAGCAAGAAGGCACAATAGCCTTTGGCAGGACCAAGAGCTTTCAAACAGTGGACCAAGCACCTTAGGCACTAGAAATGGTTGCCAGGTTATTGTTGTTATAGAGATGGGGGGGTGAGCCACTTCCTGAGGCAAGAGTTCAGGTCTACCGTTCAGATAGATATCACATTAACAGCCTCGGCCTCACAGGACAGTACACGCTCTCTCTCTCTCTCTCTCTCTCTCTCTCTCTCTCTCCCTCTCTCTGTTCTTGACTGTCACATGTCATTTGCATTGCACATGCTTTCCTGTTAAATGCAAATCAACTGTTTGTGCTCTGGCTCCAACAGGTGGACTAGAACAAGGCAGCCACACCGAGGTGAGTGTCCCTCCTGCTCTACTACTGTAACATAATATGTATTTCTGTATGTAGAGGCAGAACTGCATCCAAAATGCGTGTTATGTGTTGCAGGAAATGTTATTTCTGTTGGACAGGTTGATAGTGATAATATATGATTGTTTGCTTGATTTTGTCTATCAGGTAACATTTAAAGTCGAATCTACATCGCAACATCAATTCCCAAACAGGATCATTACAATGTGTTCACCTCAATTAATACTTCAAATTAAGGGTCAGCATAAATAAACTAGAGCGTTCTAATCATACAATTTGCTAAAGAGAAAGAAACAACAATAACAAGTAGAATATTCTTTCCAGATATATCTCTGTGGTTATCAAAGTTGTTGACAAAGAATATTGAAAAATGCCATCCTGCGAAGTTAAGAGATCATTTTTAATTAGAAGATAACACTTTAGAGTGCATACCTCCACCAAGGCCAAACAAGCCAAGAAAAAAATGGTCTTGTCCTTCTTTAGTATTTTTTTTGTGGATTCCACATTACTGCATGTGGACCAGGACCTGCACACCTGTTTGCACACCTGACCGTTCGAGACTCTTTGAATTGCCTCTCCCAAGGTTTCGTAATTATTCCCTAACTGTTAAGGGTTTTTGGGGAGTTAAGGAGTTTTTCCTTGTCCTCTTACAGAGCTTTGGTCTGGAAAGCCCTTTGAGACATTGTATGTGATATTGGGCTGTACAAATAAAATTGACTTGACTTGACAAAAGTATCTGGTATTTTTGCAAAAATGTCTCTGAACCCAATTTGGGCACCAAGCACCCAGATTCTTAATAATCAGTTTCTTTAATGCTTTAATGTCAGAGTGACTGACTATAACTCACATTGGATAGAGCTGTGATGTTCTAATTCACTGTATTTAACCAGAGGCGTGGATGTTGCATGACTTGGACTCGACTTGCACTCAAGTAACAAATTTGCTGATTTGAGACTTGACTTGACATAGTCACAAAAGACTTGAAACTTGACTTTGACACTGACTCGTGACTTCACTTAGGCTTGAGCCTTTTGACTCAGAAAGACTTGATACCTTCCCCAAAGCAAAGATTAAACAATTGATTTGTATAAATAAAAATGATTAGTAGCATCCAATTTTGTATCAAGCGCATTATGACTTGTAAAAGACTCAAAATTCACAGTTTAGGTCTTGACTTGGACTTGTTAGGCTTAATTTCTAACTTGATTTGTTACTTGCCTGTGTTGACTTGCAGAGACCTGACACGAAAGTGTGACTTACAAAAACAATGACCTGTTCCCACCTCTGCTTTTCCCCCAAATAAATCATGGTGATCACAGCACTCCAGACGTGAATCTCTCACCACTAAAAAGCAGCACAGGGTTTGACCCTGCAGTTTATTAAATAATAATGAACTTCAAGTAATGGGAAGTGGATGCGTGGCTCCCACTTGACTGGTAAACTAAACACAGAGTGTACTAACATGATCTGAATCTATTTCTCATACACACACATGCACACACTGTGGCTGAAACACTGCTCCCACACAGTGATTAACAAAATAATCCCAGTGTAAACAACAACATACATACTGTAGCTTTCTCCGTGTTT
>OMOW01102647.1:0-10604 GCA_900312555.1 Lamprogrammus exutus | reverse complement strand
GCCTTGTGTTTTTGTCTGGGACTCCTCTGCAGTGATGAGTCTAAACCTCAACATATAAGCCTATGCCTCGAGCTGAGAACTCAACCATTTCAGTCACATACACAGACACTGAGAATAAAATGCCTTATTACTTATGATCAAAGGTTAGTGTTTTCTGGAAAAGACACAGAGTCTGATAGAATTTGCATAAGGAGTTGAAGGCGGGTCATTTTTACTGAATCGAGAGACACCCTGAAACACACTGGGATTTGTTGTTCTTACTTTGAAAAAAGTTTGAATATGAGTAAACAGAGCTACGCGAAATGTCAATATAAGGTTAATAACAATTAAGAGTTTGACATTTTTCTCCCAATTAAATCATAATACCTTGTAACTTGCCACACCTTTCTACCTCTCTTAATTTAATTACATCCATTTATTCCGCCAATAGGGGAAAAAAATGTTTTCTGCAGATACAAGGCTTAATGTTGGATCTTTGCAGCAGCGCTCCCTGTTGTCTCTTGCTGGTAATGTGGGCTACATGGGTATATAAAATACATAAATATACATCTTAACATGCAATAACATAAAACCTGTTGCTCATGTGGTTCCCACTGGATAATGTCTGGCCATGCTGTAAAGTGTAGTTTGTTTTGAGTAGCAGCCTGACTGTGTATGTAGACTGGCTATACTATGAAAATGTTTAATTGACACTCAGTCAGAAGCCTTCAACTAGATTATCTGTTTGACATCTCAGTCTTTCATTTTAATCTTGATGTCAGGCAGCCATTGTTACTAAACAGTTGAGTCTTAACTGACAGCTTCACTTTGTCATGAGGGTCTGCTACTGATTCCACACCAACTCACCTGAGTGTGTGTAAAGGCCCCAAAGATACAGTATATAGTATGTATATATCGCGATGGGTATTGGATTCAAAAATAATGATACTGGTCTCAATGAAACATGACTGTTTAACTGTACATTGACTGTAAATGTGAGATTTATCAAATACAAATCATCCTGACATTGACATTATTACAATAAATGGCTTGCTGGGGTTTGTGTGCTTAACAAGCGCTGTTATCTGATGTGGGATTCACAGAGAGTTCATGTCAGCTGCAGAGTGCAAAATACCAGCTGAAATGTAACACTTTGCTCCGCTGATTATTTATTGGAGCTCCTTCCATAGCCCTTAGTCACTTTGGTTCCCTGCCAAGATACTAATCCATGTTGTATCCGGACCCTCGCTGCAGATGGAGTGCCCGTAATTAGCTTTACTTCCCTTCTTGGGTGAAATAGGAGGGGAAAACTGTTACTGAGGAGAAGTGCGCTCTGACTGAGGGGTGGCATCAGCTGAGAGAGGTTTTGACGTCCAGCAAATGCCTGCAGGCTCAGGTCATCCTGTTTCTTTTTTGGCACAGCTAAATGGAGTTGTGGCCCCAGCATGGCACCTCTGTCAGACCTCACAGCAACTTCAGTGGGCTTGTAAAGTGGCCGGGGCTGATGGGTTTTTGGTCTCCTTGGACACCCAGTTGGAAGAAAATTGGAATGATCCTGGGGTGCAGGTTTGTGTGTGCGAGTGTGAAAGTGTGTGTGCCAGCAGGGCAAACTTTGACCACCTTAAGAGTCCAGAAATAGGAAGATCCTCAGTATCCTCCCTCAGGAAAAAAAAATTATTCAGAGAGCTTATTTCCTGAATTGTGGTTTTAAAATAAAATTGAAAAAAGTAATTTTCTGGAGTGAGCGAAGTGTAGTAACAGATCATGCCAGAAGTTGTCATTTTGCCTTCAGCACTTTTAGCTGCAATGCAGTTGTACAATGAGACATTGCAACTCGCAAATCACATGAAAGGTTGAGAGGTTGATGTGGAATAATCCCTGATAGAATCCTAAAATTCAGTGTTTAGATCACCGCACTTGTTCAGGTTCCTGTGGCATCGCATGAGTAACAGCATCAGGGCATGGGATCTTCATACAACGTACATACAACATACGTTCATACAAGAGAAACTGCTAAACTGCAGAATTACTCAGTCGTTATTGTTGTGAGTATATTTTCCTGATATCGTTATGTTACGCAGTGAATGTTGAGATCAGTGTAATCATATATACGTATATGTAAACATACTGCACACTCACACGTGGAAGGAAGACTGACGCTGTAGCTGTTAGCCTCGACTTTACTGAACCTGACACGAGCCACTGTAGGCCATGTCTCCTGCCACTCAACGACAGGAAAAAGACACCAAAATTCTCCAGCTAATCAGTTTAGTTTCACTTCTACAGAACATTCACCCACACATTCCACATACCTGGAGGTATCCTGCCCATTTAACTCTCTGTCAGCCAACCCTCAGTCTCCCACTGATAACCATGGTAGATAATTCCTTGGCTCACAGAAACAGGTCCACTGACGTATCGTATAAAGGATCATTGAATCTCAGAACACATGATCTAACTGCATTTGTCTTATTGTTGCAAGTTGAACTAGCATTACTGAACACAATCCATTTTGACAGCAAACAACATATAATTCCTAGCTCATTACAATATTTTTTGACTGCACATTCGATCAAATACAGGGGAAATGAGAAAAAGATAGGGGAGGTGAGTGAGACAATGAAATGGAGATTATACTGTGTGAGTGAGTGAGAATAGAAAGAGAAATGTGTGAATGAGATGTGATGTTCATGTGAGAATGGATCCTTGTACCATCTTGTTCCAAATGTGATTCAAGCTTCTGCTCAGCATGAATCTCGTTTTCAAAGTCTCACATCCACAGGAGTTGTGTTTGCCAGCATGGCATTACATCTGATGAGCAATTTAATTTGAATGTGTGCTTTTGAAGTCAAGACACTTCATGATAATTTTATTGGAGGAGTGCCTTTACAGTAATGATTCAGAACATGGTGGTGATTCCTTTGTGTGCATGGAATTTTGTCAGAACGAAAGGATAACAGTTCTTGGCATGAGCAGTGATAGACTGCACCGATTTTAGAAACCCAGTGATGTCACCCATGTGGTTGAATGTTTGGAAGCCAGTTACTGGTGATAGAAAACCCAGATGGTGAAAGAAGTGAAGAAGCTGAAGATGGATGAACTGGCAGCAACTATCATGGATGACTCTGATAGGCAAAACGCCCAAAAAGATACTCACTCATAAGGCCGGGATGTTATCTATGCCTATGCAAACGCATATTATCTGCCGTAACCATCCTGCCATGCCTATTCGGTTTGAAATATTGTCAGGAATTAATGCTACGCGTTCATGTGTTCAAGATCAAATAGCTCCAAAAATCATGGGAGCTGGAATTTAAACCTTTTGTCACGTCAGCAGCAAAGCGACAATGACAACCAGAAAAATGGCAGAAAGTTTCAAGGTGACCAGATGCCTTTTGTTGCCACTGCTGCTGATCACCTTCACATCATCTCTTTGATTGTCGCCATTTTTGTTTATACTGTTGGGTGAAATTTGGATTGTCATTTATGTTTCGGCTCTCAAATGCACCGTGGTGGATACAGTATTTAATACTCCAGATCGGCGTAGTGTAAACAAACAAGTATGAGCAAAATTCATATCGTCACAACTGTGTGTGCGAGCAAATGCATATGTAATAAGTATTACATATGCATATGTATTATCTGGGGTCTACGTCTGAACGGATGAAATTAAAAAGTGAAATTGGCTTCTTGTGAAAAATATTGCTTTTTTTATGTCAGTACAGAAGTTGTGAGGTTACAGAAGTTTTGACGTCTTCCTTGGAACCTAATGTTGTCGGATATTCCAGCGAGCAAATTCCACGCTGGCCTCAGGTTTTGGCCATGGTGTAGGTTGCTTAAGGTAAACAAGCAAGGGAAAGAGCACCCCCTACAGGAAAGTGACATTTGAAATCAGGAAACCCCTTGTTTTGATAGCCAGCCAGTTATGTCTTCGCAGTGCAGCACAGAAACATCACAGCTTTGACTGCTCGACAACAAAGATGTCAAGAAACGTGACAAATCTCACAGATTACCACTGCCATGATATTCATTTGGTACACTCACCCCATTTAAACCTTGCTCCATTCATCCACAGGAGATAGCACAGCTGCAGAGGACCTGATACCAACCATGTGCTCTGTGTCAAGGCACCAATGTTCCTGAGATCATTCATGAAAGCTCGTCGCACATCTGTGCACTGTGACTGTGAGAAATAAAATGCTCAGTTCAATGTTCTTAAATCAAAGAAAACATACAGGATTTATTCATAATCTCTCTGCCCGTGAAGCAACATTTAACACTCAAGTGGTTTAATTTAACACTCAGAGGTGCCAACATCCTACAGCTATAATTGGAGAGCGTGTGTGGTTGTTTGTTTGTATGTTTGTGTGGAGTTGCAACCAGCACCATTCCTACCATCGCCTCCGAACTTCTAAACTAATAAATTAGTTCAGGGGTGTGGCACTTGCATAGGATGCTTTTAATTTCATTTACATAAATACTCGATAAGCAGTTTCATTGTTTATTTGCATTACTTATGAATGGAAGCCGGAACTACTTTTCAATGCACAAGAGCACATTAGGAGAACACACTACTTCAAGAACACGTCGGAGACATCTCCAAAAACAATTCCTCTCGAAAACATTTCTTTCCAAAGATAAACAATTTGCATCATGCCGAAGAAGCAATCATCACCGTCGCCAAGCCACAATGCAAAGCACCAGATAACAATTATCTAATGTTAACGCTACTTTATGTACAACATGTTGTTCGGTTAAGCTAGCAGCTGCATAGATAATCAAACCATAGGCCTACTATGGTTACGGTGTGTTATGGAATTGTTATTGCCAGACGCATCAGCTGGGCTACGGTTGTCTGAGTAAATTCAAAACTGCTACAGACAAATCATTTTGTTGTTATATGCTATGTAATAATGTAAATCTTTCTATTCTCTCATCATGTGTTTCAGACAGAGTAATATGAGGACGTCCACCCCAAGCATCACCAGCATGTCCCTGTCCTTTCCACATGGGTCAACATGTTATGAAAATGCCATGAATGAGTCACACCTCTCTCTCATTTGCTTGATTGATCGGATTTGTTCACACTACTAGCAGACGTCGCCCTCTGATATCACATGGACAGCCAACCACCTGCAGATGCCTACAGCCAATGGTCCCATCCCCATCTGCCACTCACAGTCAATCAACCTCTCGTCTGCACACACACACTTGATGCATATCAGTCGGTAATTGCTTGGACTCGCTTTCTCTCTCTCTTTTGCTTCTCATTTTCCCCACTTCACAATTACTTTGCCGTATAGAAGAAAAGCTGCAGCTGATGACATATAGGGAAAATATAATGCATTACATTGCATACATGGTCTTTTCTACAGACTATTGCAAATATATTATAGATTATTAAAAAAACATTTAAAAAAGCTCATGTATTCTAATAAACACATACAATATATTTACATTGACAAAAAAAATAAGTATTTTTTCTTGTCATTGTGGCTTTAGAACTCCTTGAACCTTTCCCACATTATCCCAGATGAGGTGAATCAGATCCCCAATGCATGTGCTCTTTTCAAACACACAGATGGGGTTGAGATAAGCTGCACATTTGATGACTGTCCTAAAAAGACAGACCCAATCACAGACCTCCTCTCGGCCAGCTGCAGCTTGTGTATCAGAGCAGCAGAGAGTGGTGGAAGTCTGGTGGCCTTGTTGATTCCCACTCCAGATCGACGTCTTCTCAGGTCCTCCTACTGTCTGGGGTTAAACGACGACAATGAAAAGCTACAGGGATTTGAGGGGTACCTGCCCTCTAATCCTTTCACTTTGTATTAGATACATTCAAGACAAGATCATGACTTGATTTAGTCCAGATTATCAGCCACGACATCATTCAGTGCCTGCGAATACTTCAGCATGGGCCGACCACAGGCAACTTTGCACATCAGTTGTACGCCAAGGTGACATTCAAGGCTTCAATAAATTAATCTGTATGCTGGGAATTTCACATTTCCTATGCTGTATTATCCATGTCAATTAAAAATAGGACTGAGTAAGCCTTTGGGCATTTTTTAACTCTCAAAGTCAAGGTCATGATGTTAACAGCCATTTCTTTGAATATTCCCTGCAGCATTTTCATTCAGTTTAATAATTTACTATAATTATGCGTAATGTAGCCATGTTTGTAACATACACAACTAGGTCCAATATCATGCAGAATGTTGTAAGCAGCCTGGAGCATTTCATTCAATCATCAAACTGCATTTTGACCATCTTGTTTTGCATTGCATAGTAAATCATTGATTTGTTTGATCTTTTAAAAAGCCCAAGGATTTTGCACCAAGAACAGAGGTTCTAATTAGTGCAGATCAAACAGATGCCAGATAAATTAGATTATTCTTAGGCCAATCGTTTTCTGACCCATGGAAGGTGAAAGTTAAATTACAAACAGTTGAAAATCAAAGGTAAAAAGTTCAGATTGCATAAAGGTGTGAAGCTGAAGTGTGTAAAGGTGAGTTGTAGGACACGCTGCTCCCTTTTCCTCTGTGTTTAATCAACAGATGAAGGGGCTACTTCCTGTGAGTGAACTCGTGCTGGTCTTTGGCAAACCACATGCTCACTTCAGTGTGTCAGGCATCCACATGCCAAAGTCCTGAAGGAGGCTGAGGAGATAACACACAAAATGAGGAATCCTGAGGTTTGGTTTGAGGCCAGACTTTTTGACGAAGTGGTGGGTCGCCACTCTCTGTGCTGCCCTCACGACAACGATCTCGCCACAGCAGGCCCGCCATCTGTTTGGAGCTGGAGGAGGAATGGTATTCCGCTTGCAATATGGCTAACGAGACATAATAGGAGCTGACATTATTGGTCACAGTGATTCAGATGCATGCTGGTACTCGCTTGGATCTGTGTTTGCTGTTTTTCCCTCCATTGTGGATTTTCCTCACCTCATTAAAACAGCACACCAGCATTAGTACCTCTGTTTATGAGCAGCAAGTATGTGCAGTATGTTCCTTTTTCACTCATGAATACGCAGTCCATCTGTTCTGACATACTGGGGGAAAAAAACACAAACAAAAAAAGATCTACGAAATAAGAACTTTATTCATAATATATTCATACTTGTACACAAGTAAAATAAAATGCATATCTATGGTTCCATCGCAATCCCCACAACCAAACTGACAGCAATCATCTGGTTCATACTGTATACCCTTTCTGTCATGAAAATAGAACTCAAATTGGAAGTGGTAAAACATTTGCTTTTATAAACATAAAAAAAACATAACAGTACCCAACAAATGCATCACTTTTGAATAAATAATGGGGCATGGAGATAATTTTTGTTCAGTAAATGGACCCAACATTCTTTGTGTGCTTTGTCTCTTCCTGTGTTTGTTTTTTTTTTTTTTAGTTTTCCGGCGGTCTGTCTGAGCAGTCACTGTCTTTGCAGTAAAAGCTTTTGGGAGGGAAAAATGGAGGAGTCTCCAAAGTGTAGCTTAGACACAGTACAGTTAAGTACATATAGAACAAACAATTTTGGGCACCAAATCATTATATACATTAGATCTGTAGTGTTCTGTAAAGGCATCCATTTTTGTTAAATGTACTCCAACGTCTTCGTTTATTGTTGTCCTTACCCATCGTGGGTCAACGTGACTCCTCACTTTTCAGTCACTGCCTGTGGTATCACTGCATCTTCAGTATAATTGTCATTAGCATCAACAATCTTGATTCCTGTGTTCAGAGTGAGATCAGGAGTCCTAAGACATGGCTAGAGAAATCCAGATCATGGGAACGAAGAGAAAGCGCTGTACTTGCAAAGTGGATCCCTGGCCTTTGATACACTGGGAGTCTGACTTGGGCTTTTTGGAGCACTTCTTTTTCTTTTTGCTTGGAGCTGTAGATGGTTCCAGATTGTCTATAAGGTCAGGATTTAGATTTTCCAAAGACGTGTCTAGGGTGTTGGACAAGGTTCCCAACGGTCCATCGCTCTGCTTGTTCCGAGTCTCATTTTTTGTTCGCTCTGGCTCTTTGTATTTCGTCTTGGATATGTTCTCCTTTTCCTTAAGTGGATTGTTAATGATCTGACGGCTTTTGCCTGATAGGATTGAGGATTTGTCATTATCTCCAAGGCAGCACCTGGGAATGGTGTCGCCCAGGGGGTTTTCCGTGGATGGAAATTTCCCAGACTGTCCCTTGGCGCTGAAGAGATTGGTTTGGATCTGAGGCGTTTCCACACACCCCTCCAAGTCTTCGCTTTTCAGTCGTTTCAGATCCTTCCCTGCCAGGAACTCAGGAACATTGCACTCCAACTCCGAGCTGGAACCTTTGAAACGTTTGAACCAGTCCCACAAGGTCCTCGCCCGACAATCACAGATCCACTGGTTGCCGTTTAAACGTAAATACTGGAGGGACACGAGCGCGTCCATTGTCTCCCCGGTCAAGACGGTAAGATTGTTGAAGAACAGGAACAGGGACTTTAGCTTGCCTAGGTCGCTGAAAGCCCTGGGTTCAACGAAGATAACCCGGTTCTGATGCAGCAGCAGTCGGTCCAGACTGATTAACCCTCGAAACATGTTGTCCGTTACAATCTTGATCTTGTTATTGTGCAGGTAGAGATAAGTCAGGTTGGCAAGGTCCAGAAAAGTGTCATCATGCAGGGTTAGAATGTTATTATCCTGCAGGTAAAGGTACTGTAGGGAGAACATTCCTCGGAAAACCCCAACGGGGAGCTCTGACAGGCCACACCTGTGCAGATGGAGTGTGTGCAGCTTCGTTAAGCCCCGGAAAGCTGTGGGGCTGATGGTGCGGAGGTTGCTGTTGTCTCCAATGTCCAGTTCCTCCAGTCTTTCCAAACCGTAGAAGGCTCCAGCCTCAATCTGGCTGATGTTGTTGGAGTACAGCCAGAGAACAGTGAGGTTATGGCAAGAGCTGAAGCTGGTAGACCTCACCACCGTCAGCTTGTTGCTCTGGAGGAATATCCGCTGGCTCCGCACGGGGATCTCGGTCGGGATGGAAAAGAGTCCTTGTTGCTGACAGGCTACAGTTGGCCTGGGCTCACTGTAGCACACACACTTGGCAGGGCAGCTGTCAGTTTGAGGCACGAGGTTCATCCACATCACCAGAAACAGGAGTCGGCCCCCTGGGGAGAGAGAGAGGAAAACATCGGAGTGGATTAGTAAATAATGTATGCAAATATCAAAAGTCACAGCTTTGATCAGCGGTGATAGTTGAATCCAGGTCAGGTGCTGATATGCATAAGCCATTTAAAGAGCAATCTGCATTTTCTGGGATTATAATCAGACAGCATGATATGAGAATCAGCATGTGGGTAGCTCTCAAAATAAGATGACATAGATGCAGATCAAATAGATGTGAAGTTAGAAATGCTTGTAAACTTAGCTTTGATTATTGTGTTTTGGTACTTAAAATATTTTTTTCAAGAACAATAACGAGTTCACTGTGTGAGCAATTTGTAATCTGAACAGTTTAAAGCTGAGAATAAATGCGGCACACTCCACCAAATTATACAACAGAGCAAAATCCAAACACACTTTCTTATATAAAAGGTAATGTTCTTTAAGTGTTCCATAAATCTTCTTGTTCAGCAGATTACTGCAGAATCTGCTGAACATTCATGATTGTGATTCATCGTGTGATTTAGCAGAGTCCCATTTGAGTTTATTTGGAACCTGGGACCCATCTTCTCCCTGCTGCCTACACAGACGTGAGCACAGAAACAGTGAAAGGGTCCAGTGAAGGCAGACTCATTGACAATTAGGTGGGTGGTGTTTATGTGGAATTAGCTCGCTCTAATAAAGCAGACATAACTAATGGCTATACAGCATTCCTGAGGCTGACATTTAGCCTGACGCTGGGAGATAAGTTTTCATGCCGGGCTGAGAGATTGATGCCTAGGGCCAAGGTGAAAAGAGAGCTGCAGAAGCCCCAGTGGAGCCCCCGCTGTGGAGGCATGCCTGAGGAGTTTGATTTAAGTGCACCATGAAGCTGAGATATACAAGAGGTGTGGTAGCACTCAGGCTTCTAAAGATTCCAGCTGACCCTGGAGGCATCAATGTTTAAAATGAGGAATATTCTGCATTTGCTCGCATTAATTATTACTGCATGTCCTTCGCTACGGTTCAGATCAGCTTGCTGCATGGCGCCACGATGAGTGCAAAGGGCAAATTACAACAAGTGAACCGTCACCTCTGACATTATGCTGTTTCTGTTCAAGCTGAGGTAGAAGCGAAGTGCATCTTTTGGGGCTCACACATCTCTTTGTGGAGAGATGTCGGTGTCAGCGTGTCACAGAATCAACACCTAATGGCAGCTACTCCTCCAAATCTCCCAATCCTCTCCAGTTCCTTCAGTGAGGATTTCCAATCTCTGCTCACGTGCACATGAGAGGAATCCCAGAGTTGCAGGCATGACAGGTAGTGAAACACTGGAAAATGCATGAGTCTTACTCAACCCTCCCTCATCCCTCTCTCCCTCCTCTTATTCCCCTGCTTTGTGTTGTGGTGCAGCTCATCTCTGGACCTTGTTAAACGGAGCTCTGGTGTGGCCTGACAGCAGCCCTCTGCTGCACTTTCCCTCCAATCTCCCTGCTCAGCCGTCAGACT
>OMOW01102646.1:0-12534 GCA_900312555.1 Lamprogrammus exutus | reverse complement strand
TGTTCGAGGGAGAGGGGATCTCTCTTTGAATTGCCTCTCCCAAGGTTTCCTCCTTTTCCTTATACATTAAGGTTTTTGGGAGTTTTTCCTTGTCTTCCTAGAGAGCTCTGGGCTGGGTCGGGGATCGTCTGTTGTTGTGGGCCTGTAAAGCCCTTTGAGACATTGTATGTGATATTGGGCTATACAAATAAACTAGATTTGATTTGATTTGAATTGCTTTTGCCAAAACTATGCACTTTTAAGGCAGTGCTTGGTTGTCTCTTCATAGTGTTCTTAAAAACGTTTATGTTGTTGACTCAAGTTTGAAGGTCTGAACAAACTTGATCCTAACCCACAACGTGAAGTAATGTGAGCAAGTGTTGTTACTGTGACTGTCAAATGCTCGTCAGGCGTGATGGGACAGACGATCATTCATACATTGGCTCTCACTGAGTCTCTCAGTCTCATTCTCCTCACACTTGTGATTTGCGTCACATGGCACACTCGAGTAGTGTTTACAATGCGCCTCACATGGTCGCCTATATCTCCCACTGTCTCTCTCTGCAGCCACGTGGGAAAAAAACTTAGCAACATCTGGGATCTGTGGTCTTATAATAATAATAATAATACATTACTGCATCGTACTCCAGGCTGCATGGAGATAGAAGACATCTAAACAAATTAAAGCTGAAATTGAAATCGTGAACAAAAATAAGGTAGACCACACATTGGTGAGAGCTCTATGCCCTCTTGACTGTTCCTGGTTTTCATATTTATTGTCAGGACACGGACGAAAACAAAAGTGTCTGTGTGCCTAATTACTATTTATTTAGTCCAGCCATGTGGGCAGAGGGAGTCTTTGCTTCCTGTGCCCAAGACTGAAAGTTGATTTTAAATGTTATGGTATTGCTTTATTTCTGAGAGTGGATGTGTACCAAACATGATCAAGTAATTCCAGTCAGAAGAGCTACTGATAAACACCATGTGCAGTCCCTGGTTAATGATTTGTACTTCTGCCTCACATGTGGGTCATAGACGACAGAATGAGATCGGCCTAGCCTTTGTTACATGTTACATTGTAACTATCATTTACTAGCGAGACAGGCAAAGGTTATGAACAGCAAACGCAGACATTTGAAGTATGAATGGAGGTGCTGAGTTAGTGATGCGACTTGTGTAGGTGCCATTGATGACCGCAAACAGCAGTGAGGTGGGAAGCTGACTTAGCTACAGCCCCACTTCAGATCATGTTTTGGTGTCTGGTGAAAGTGCAGTTTCCTGCCGATGCTCACTGTGGCCTAATCACAATTGTGACATAATAATGATTGCATCACGTGACAGTCTGCTGCAACAGATTAGTGTCCCTCTTGTGTTCCTTCCTCTCCTTTGAAATTTGACCAAAAACAGTGCAACTCTGAGAGCACAATGAATTTACTGAGAAATGTGTTCCTGGTGACCCAGTTTCCCACTCTTTTTAGTTTTGTTGTGAAAATCTCTATACACCTTCAAGTTATACAATTTATCAATGATATATGATCTGGCAGTTCTTTGTTGCATTACAGCAGTCTCCTTCCTACTTTACAACCCCAAGTCTTTGGGGTTTTTGGTGTTTATATTTCTTTTCTTCTTTGGATATGGGGACTAGATCAATAGATTATCAGAAAACTCAGAAGATACACACTTCTGTTTGTAATTTCTTCCCCTAGAGAACCTCCTCTCCCTCCATAAGAAACAGCTGTACAATCTACATTGTTCTTTATGTCTAATGGAAGACAGATGTGGCCTAGTGGTGGAGATTCCTACTGAAGGCTTTGTGCTCCCTCAACGTTTTTGACTGTCTTGATGAGTATTTAGAATTATTTAGTTCAAGTATTTTCCATCATGAAGTCTATGACCTGAGAAGGTATTGAGTATGCTGTATGGTGTTTGGGGAAATACTTAACCAGTTCTATATAAAGTGTAGTATTCAACAGTACAACTTTACATGAATAAAAATGACAAATCATATTCTTGCACCATCATTCTATTTGTCGAACAGGGTGTTGAATGCATATTTTAATTTCTCCAAAAACACATTGGAAATACACTTATTGATCAATTGATCAATCATACAGTCAGTTATGGGACCCTACACATCCTTATGGAGTTTCAATTTCTTGATTTCCAGTTTTCTAATGAACCAGTGATTTCTATGGGTAAGGGCAGCCACATCTGCACAATTAAGCTAATCGTTGATTAGGTCCAATCACACAAAAAAGCAGACAGAATGAAGACTAGCAATCACTGATTGATTGATAAGTGAGAGCAGGTCAATTTCTGTTCAAGGGTTGCTGCACATCTTGCCATTGGGTGATATAGTGATAGCATGACAACAAATTATTTATTATGGGGTTTTCTTGCATGGCTCATCGTTAGATAATTTGTATAACAGCAAAACTCAAACAATACAATCTTGTCTCCACACACAAGAGGTCTACAAACAATTTAATTGTTGGGTTATTCAAGGGTGAGACAAAAGGTTAATTGTTGGGTTGTCTAAATAGAAGTGATTCTTCATGGAAAGAGCACCCTCAAAGAGGCAGAAAGTGAAACAAGGATGTTGGGTTGGGGTGATAAGAGATGCATAACTATGGTTTGTGCAACGTAAAGAAAAGACAAACAGAAAGTAAAGGGACTGGAGAAGAATATCTGACGCTATAACCATACAACACATCCAAGTGATTGTAGTCACAATTAATATAAATTTCGTACAATTTTACCTGTAACGATTGTTATGAGCAATATATGATGCAATTTGTGGCAGCATTGTAAAGACCCAGAAATCTTTCATCCGGCAATTAAGTTTCTGAAACAATCAATAATAATAATAATACATTTTATTTCTATAGCACACTTTAAAATCCAAAGACATCTCAAGGTGCTTCACAACAGAATGGTAAAAAGTACTAAGTATGTAAAAGTACATAGGGCATTACGAAATAAACACATTTACAACACAGTCACAGCAAATCAAGGAGAGAAGTACCCTCAGCTTCTGACTGGACAAGTTTATTTCACGGAACCATCAGTACATCATCAATTTGTTCTTAATTCTTGTTTCCCTTGACATTGCAGTCTTCTCTTGTTTAGTGACTGGTTATTGTCAAGTCTCCTTTACAGTGAACGCTGATGCAATGCCCCAAACCTTCAGAGCTAAGGTGATTTTAAGATTCAGGTTGGTAGGATTTGGTTGTCTTGTGGTTGATGAATCAGATATCGGTGTTCAAATTACTCATAAAAAATGTCACCAATGTTATTGATATTGAGGAAAAGACTTGGGTTTGAGGTTACGGCCGTGCCATATTGTATCCTTAAAAATCTTTCATATTGGCATTGTTGATGCATTCTCATAGCATGAGCAAGAGGAAACAAAACAAGCATGGAGGAAAGCAGAGAGTCAGCTACTGATGGCAACACAACAAATGTGTCAGTTTACTTCAAGCATAAAGACCTGGTGAATACAAAGAAAGTTACAATTCCTGTGAGAAGGAGAGCCAAGCAGATGAATTGTGTCTCAAAACATGCAGGCTGGTGACGCTGACCCAGCTTCAGCATTAGCTAGCTGTACTCACGGTAGTGTGAAATTAGAGACGCTGCAACCTTGTGTCTCAATAATGATGCGACGCCAATCTGAAACCTGCCTTATCAAAAAGTTTGCGACAAAGTATTTTCAAAGACAGTTTGTTGGCAATGTATGAACAGTGACAGTCTAGCAGCTTAGCAATGCTAACGTTACTTCAGAGCCGTTAGCCCGACCTGAGCTACATTAACAGTGACTGGAGGCTGTGCAGCTGCTGCCTAAAGACGAGTTTTGTTCCCGGAGACTACCATGGCAAAAATATTGCAAGTGGTTTAAGAAGACAGCGAGAGTGATCTGCTCACATGGTGGAAACTGCATGAAGTATTATTTCCTCAGGGATGCTAATGCTGGTAAGATATTCAGAGAGGCTGTTTACCACTGGAGGGGAAATCATTCAGAGCTTAAGCCATCAACAGTGCACATGTTTGTGTTTTAGACACAGAGAATCTCATATTTGTGACGTGGCCGTGCCTTGTGGATGGGTAATTCCTGTCTCTAGTGACTAAAAAGAAATGCTTTGTTTGTGTTTGTCCATGCTTTTTATATTTTAACACTGTTTCATGCTACATTTGAAACATTTCTATATTGTTGTGAATATTGTAACCAAATAATTACCCTGAAACACCATGATATTATTCTAAAGCTATATCGCCCACCCCTACTCATGGTGTTAGGGGACTCACAGAGCTGTTAAATGTCTGATCAATGCTTAATGTGAATATATAGGACGTTTGAGAATCATGTTGATATAAAAAGTGAGAGGCAACAGTAGTATGATTAATAACCAGTGTCTTTGTTCCACAAGATAAAAACCCCACCCTTGTAAATTCCTCATACAACTTGTTAAGCAGGATCTGTGAGTCATCAGAAAATACGCAAACATACTAATCAGTTTGCTTCCGTATGCCACTGTTAGAGTTTGTCTGCTGAAGTCAGTCTATTTAACATTTTAGTTTTTTTTTCTGAAAAATGCAAAGTATTTACAAAAAAATTAGTTTAAATTGCAACAGCCATGCAACAGCGCACAATTACAAATAACTGTACCAGAGTTAGCTTTCAGTTAATTTGCATTTGTTGTCCCTGGACAGGTAGACAGGCAGGTAGACTTAGGATATGAGTCATACTGACACCACCATGTGAAAACCATGTCAGTGGAACAGAGCTGTTTCTGTCATGTCAATACAAATTGACTTTTTCCCCATAAGAGGTCAATCATTGATAGCAGAAAGCAGTTGATCATTAGCCCAGTTCTGACCTCATAAACAAGTTAGTCTTTGATATTCCTGTTGAACCTACAAAACCCAAGCAAACCAAAGCTTAACTAAGAACACGATGAACATACAGTACAGTATGTGCAAAGCAAAGCTGACACAGAGAGTCTAAATCTTTGTCTCTGTCTTCAAGCTGCATCACATGGAGGTTCTAATTAAGAAATGGGCTCTTGAGCGTATAAACCCAGAAACCAGGCCCAACACCTCACAGTGCTGCAGTTTTCCTCACTAGCTGTGTTTTCCCTACCAAACCTTTGTCCATACAACAGTCAATATATCTGACTAACTTGATGAACTGTGTGCTGTGCAAAGTTAATTTCTTTCAGAGTGCAAGGTAGCCATGGCGACCATCTTATTAGTGCTGCAAAGCCCATCTGGTCTAAACATTACCCCAGCAAGCCTGACTAAAGAATGGGCTGCTCTGCTGTGGTGTGCACATGTGCTTTATGCATTGATCTTGCCAGCAAATCGATAGTACCACACATTCAGAAACCTACATTTGCACTTGGACTTATAAATATCTTTGAAAGCTGAAAGAATACTGAAGCCCACATGGTACTGGTTGCCCTGTTCAGAATATAAGGTAGTTTACTATGCTGACTCTTTGACCTTGTGTGCTTGGAATGTCTTTCTCAGAAACACTGTCAACAAGAATCATTCATAGGAAGGAATAAAATCAAAACTAGCAACTTATCCAGGGTGTACCCTTTCTCTCGTCTAGTGACTGCTGAGATAGGCTCTAGCCCCTTGTGACTCTGAAAAGGATAAGCTGGCATCGAGGCTGGATAGAATATGTTCTGTTGACCTTTTCCTATCCCTGTCATTTATTCCCATCAATACAATGTGACTTCAGATGGAAAAGCCAAGTGATGATCCAACTCTGGTTCTCATGTTTCCTCATGTCCCTGCTAGGTTGCAAGTCTTGACACATGATTAGCTCACAGGAACATTTATTTTGCAAATATGTCCCTTTCTGTTTGCATTATTCAAATACAAACCAGCTTTCAGTTGCTCAGTAAGCACAGGTGAACAGCAAACAGAGAAAAGGGAAACATTATTATGGGAGGGAAATTAAAACATGACACATCGTGCCACTGAAGGAATTCTGTATGGACTCAATACCAGGGCAGATGTGTGTCAACCAGGCCAACCAAAGGATCCAGAAAAGGACAGAGCATTGCTATGAACAAAAAGCAATTCTTGTTTGGTCATCTAATTCTGTGTCTTCAATCCAGGAATTTTTTGCACACTGTCCGCATTTGTCATCAGTATATAGAGTGTACTGATATATATCTTCTCACTGGTTTCCAAGCAGCCTGATCTAAGCCACTGTTGCTAAGCTCCCGCTTTCCCTCCTCTGAGTGGAAAGCACGTGACTCTCATTGAATCGAAATCACAAACCCTTCTGAGTGAAGGATGTTGAGACACTTCAATGCATTCCTAACTGCTCAGAACTTACATGATCCATTAATTTTGCCATATCTTAAATGAAGCCTGCATATTATTTCATTGAACCTAGAGAAATGGCTTATGGCACAGCTTCAAGAATCATCTGTTATTGTTGCCTGTTGCTTTACTGCAAATTGATTGGTATGTTACTGCAAAACTATTGTATTCTCTGTTGTGTAAAGCTGATCATATCTTCTCAATTGTCATTTGTGTAGGTTAGATGGGACCAAAAGTGCCACTGTGGTGGAATGGTATTGAAATGCACCATGTTATTTCGTCAAGGAATGGCTTTCCATTTAAAACCAGTGCTAAAATCAGGCTTTGAAACTTTCCTAATGTGAATATGTATTTAGGCAGACACCATTCTGATAGTCATTAAGGTGTGAAGCTCTGAAAGACGCCAGCTGCTGCACGAGAACATTCCACTTAAGAAACCTAATATTGAGCTTCAGCCACTTGAAGCCCTCAGAAGTAGTTAGTGATGTCATTCAAAGCCTTTGGTAGGGTTATGCCTCTAAATGACATTCAGGACCAGCTGTCTGTCTTTGTACTCCTTGTGCAGACAACAGGGGGCCACGGGGGCCAAGCCTTTTCAATGACAGCTCCTGGGAGCAAACCAACTATATCTGACAGCCATTTTAGAGGAGGGAAAACAGCCATCAGAAGCAGTTGTCAGGATCACCATGGATCCTTTTGAGATTTGAGCTCATATATACTGGAAACTGATTTTCAGATTTTAATCTAACATGTCACTTTTTTGTAAAAATCAAAAGATGCATTGTGACATGTGATATAAGGTATGAGCCATCATCCTTTTTTCAACTTTAAACAAACTTTTGCTCCCCTCATTAGGATTAGACCCCCGTAAAAGCCCTCCTCACGTCCAAAGACTTAATTTAACTGGAACTGACTGACCTATATACAAAAGTGCAAGACCCTGGTGTGAGGTTAGGTCACTTGTCAGGAGTATTAATGGCCAGTGTGCAAGTTCTGCGGTGCCTCCTCGCATTCTCTTTCTTTTCTTTTTTTAAAAGCAGCATCTTCACTATTAAGGATGAGTCTTACACACTTTGGTTTATTGATTCATTAACACATAGTTGCTCTCACCTCTCTTTCAGTATCTCTTGTGTCATTTTACATTTTGACTATATATTCTCAAGGGATTTTTACAAGCGCTAAGTTTACTTCTTAACACTGAGGTTTCTCAACAAATACATGAAACCATGTGCAATAGTTCCTCAAAAATCCACCTAAACCTGCAAGGCAATGGAAAGTTTCACCAGTGTCTCATGTAAATCTTCACGTCCTACATGGGTCTATATTAGGACAGTATGCATAAAACTTGCTAATGTCACGTTTTTCATCTTGCAAAGCTGGAATTTACGGAGAAGTGAATGAAATCATCACACGTGAAGTGACAGCCATTTGCATTTGCTGACTTGGAGCTGTTACGGCCTTCATCTGCTTGGAAGCCTTATGCTATCACAGTGGCAGCAGCGTTGAAAGATTCTTGCTGTCAGTGCTAGCGCGTTCTCAGACGCAGATGCCATCGTGGCTCTAGCTCTCAATCGTTTTCTTGGTCTTTACTTTTGATAGCCGAACGAGCGACAACCGCATTCAAAAAGATTATCCAAGCGTTCGAGTAGCGGCCTAGCGAGAGAGGCGGGAAGAAATGCTATTCGCTCTCGGGTGGTTACGTAACATCTCACTTGCCTCTCTCTCTGCGGAATGCCAGGATAGTGTTTGTAAACAGAGCGGCCATGTGTGCGCTCACGTGGAGGAAGCTTTTGAGTCGCTGCCCTCGCTGTCTCACCCCTGAGGTAAATGCTGACATCGATACATGCTCGCAGGGCCAGCAACACTCCCTCCGGTCGCGTGCCGCTCAAATACAGCCTTATCGCTCTCAGTCCGTAATTGCGCTGCAAACCCCATCTTACAACGTGGACATTCGGTAGGATAAACTTAAGATACATATTTGGATTTATAGAGTATGTAGTGTGATGTAATTGTGGTTATAAAATGCCATAAAAGGTTATTACTATGACACACTTCCAGTGACAACCATCGAACCACTCCCAGGCCATAATTACATTAGAGTTTCTTTGCCATCGCAGGGCTTTGGTGAAATGCAATGCCGGGATTGTGTGTGGATTCAGAGTGGATGGTGTGGTGTAGTGGTGAACACATTTTTGAGACAAAACCACACCATTTTGTAGCATTTCCAACTGATTCACAATTGAAAAGATCTTTGCAAACATTTCAGATTTTAAAGACTGAGGTCACAACATATTTAAGCCTTTTCAGTGCATGAACATATTTTTCTCTATTGTTGGTCAGTTCAGTTCAAATGTCTGAAATGTGTGTTAATCAGGCTCTACTCTATGGCTCTGAGATTCCATTGCAGAAACACTCAGAAACAAAGGTTTGTTGCCTTTCTACCCCCAACAGCAGACAACAGAGAAAAATCAATATTGCTTGAATCAGTACAACACAGAGTATCGCCATTTTGTCTCAGGAAACAGTCCAGCCAGCCAGCCAGTAGGTTGTGCATGCTAAAATGTCTAACCTGTTACTGGACTTGTTTCTGTGTCAATTCTTAAACAGCCCCTGGGTGGAAATATGATGCGTGGGCTGGACAGAGAGGGGTCAAAGGTTAGGGCTTGACTATTGTAAGTGGACAGCATTGTTGTGGAACGCTATGGCAACTGGACATTCTTCCCAAAGGTGATATTGTCTTTGCCCTGGGAGTGACTTAAAGAGGACTTACAGCCATGACGAAGTAGCAATCCTACTGCACTACTCTTGGCTGTAGGTGTGGATAGATGTGAGCTGCTATGTGCATGTGATTGATCTATCTGCCCCATCCCCCACTCAGTTGCCTTTAGACCCATTATTGCTTTGGTGTCTTTTCAGTGCTGATATAACAGCAGCCATGCAGTACACCCCCAGTAAGACTGCTGTAATGTATGTTTTTTTTGCTGAGTGGTCCTGTTAAAATTTGCATTTGTAACTCCTGTGTACAGATTAACTGAATATTTAAAAAAACAAACCTTAGCAGTGTGCTTAAGTTAGCAAGCAATAAACAAGATGCAATCCCTCCACAACTGCAGAGGTTACGTTATGCTCGATACACTGATCTGTACAAAGAAAAAGAAAAAAACTGGTATCGCCCTGACCCGGTCTTGCGCACTTAAAGTACCATAGGGGTCTTCATGGGTCCACTCTGTTCCTAGGTACTGAGATCTGACCTGGCACCCAAGTCAGGCAGTGTCAAAGTGACTTTCATTCTAATCAGGTCCATGTAGGGTCCCATGCTATTGTCATTGGTCTTGGGTCTGTGTGTCAGTATTTCTTATGCACGAATGGATACAAGCGGACTAGGGCATCATGCTGTTGCAAGTGTTTGTGTTCTCTATTTGGGTCTGCTCAGGTTGGACCACATTTAGCATCAGGTGCAATTATCCTGAAGTGTATTTCGTCCCGTTCCAACTGTCCTCGGGTTCTGTTTGCGCCAGGTACCTTTTTCTTGTAAATTAACGTATGCACTTTGATTTTGGGTAGGTTTTCCATGGCTCTGTTTCAGAAGTGGTCCAAACTTTTTTGATGTCTACTACAATGTAAACCCCCAAAGTTTGCGTCACCTGAACTCTCGTACACACAACATCCTTTGTACAAAGACTATGGAACACGCCCTTGCTTTCACAAAGTGTTGACACTACAGTATAACGTCACTGACCATGCTTGCCATATCAAAACAGAGCCATGCCATTGCCCGAGAGCAAGACACCACAATGCTCTTGACAGCTCACTGGGGCTAAAAATGGGATCCTGCAACCACGACAAGAATATTTTGGAAAGTGTAGTTTTGAGGGTTCTGCAGAGACAACTGCACAAATACAACATGTAGACACACATTTTAACACACACACACTGCATTCACACATCAAGTTCTTTCAGATGTATATTGGTATTGATTCAAAGAAAACCGAATTCCTGCGCCGCTCATGCATTTGCAGAGTGATTATTTACAACACCCAATTAAGGGTCTGTCATTACGCTCCACCTTGCAGGCATGCCTTACTTTGCTTTTTACCTCAAGGCATACTGAGGCTGTTGAGGGTGACATTACAATTGCATTCAGTGGAATACACAACTCCCAATACACACATCTGTGGGGAGATCATCAAGGCCCATTCTGATGCTGATCTGAAAGGAGCATTCAGTGAATTCAGTTTAGCCAAGAGGAACAGCTAATTAGTTGTTAATTCAGGCTGGACATGATGTCCCGTTGGGGAAAACAAATATTAGAAATGTACTGTGTGTGTGTGTGATTCATTTGTATTTTACATGCATCCAACATTTACTTATTTAGGAAAAATACACTAACAAACCCTAATGTCTCATGATATATCATCTACCTAAATCTAAACCAATTACCATTAACTACCATTACTTTATTGCAAATTATTATTTCTACATGTAAGTACTAGGTCACCATGCTGTTATTGCATCATTGTCTTTGGTAAAAAGAACACACACACACACACACACACACATACACATACATAACATACACCCATTTTGTTTTTGTATTGTCAATTAATCTGTAGCTCTATTTTCAAAAGAACACAATAGTCTTTAATTGCTGTTACAACATTAACAACACACAATCCTGTTATCGTTCAGCCTTGGTTAACTTCTTGACGACATAAAAGGCTTGTTGATGATATCTATACCAATAATGATCCCTTCTTTAGCCTCTAGAAAGAAAACAGAAAAACCTGCTTCAGAATTGCCATTCCTGTTCCCCCAGTTAATGGTGTAGCTGGATAGAGTTTCATTTCCTTCAGAGCTTTCTGACCTTGTCTGCCTTCACTATACTCTGCCACCACAATTCTCTTCTCCTTTGCCTCTCTTTGGGACTGTGTGTGCCTTTGTGTCTGCTTGTCATTCAGTGGTGAAAGCAACGAAAGCTGATTCACAGAGATCCACAAAGCCAGAAGCTACTACTGCTCCACTGCTGTTCAGACACTATATGCTGCACAGGTCCAGGTTGACTTTAACACTCCTACACATAGTCTCTCTTCTGAACATCTTAAGCAAACACATGCAGCCATAAATGTGAAAATTGGAAGCTTAAACTGTAAATCTGCCTGCATTGTAGGCATGTCTATGTAGTAATATGGTAATAATTTTATAATAGCTGCTAATCACACATAAAAGTTAAAAATGTGTTTCCTGTCTCAAAACAAACGTACTCGTACAATAACACATAAAGCAGGCTCATAAACACTTTTAATAATAAGTGGATGATGAAAAAAAGCAGAGGTGAAGAGTTGTGAAAGAGGAGTGCATAACACAGGCATTTGTTCTAATGCTTCAAGAAAAAAAGTCCTGAACAAGCAGTCTATTGAAACTATTTTCTACTGACGATGCATTCAAAAGCAGCAAGAGTCTTAAGTGAACACAGAGTCACAGAAAACACAGATCTCTTTCAGGTCCAACTGGCAAAAAGAAAGAAAATCGTCAGCCATGTTGGAGTAGCTTTATCTAATATCCCCTCCTTATTATGTTGGCTCTTGCTTTTACGGTGGGGGACATTTGCTACACCTCGCCTGATACAAAACCACCAAAAATATAGCCAAGATTAAAGGGGAAAAGGGCAAGCAGCAGGGTATCAACCCAGAGATCAAATTCTCACCTCCTTTTATGTCCCTCCACTTTGTAGAAATTCCAACAAACCGTCCGGATCTCCTCTTTAACAAATCCTAAAGGGCAGCCATCTTGCCTCCTTCTGTTCTTCTATGAAACAGACTATCCTCCACATCAATATTCATGGAAACCAGTCTGACGTCGGCTATCATCATCAGGAGAAGCCCGGGTGTCGCTGTTGGCCAGCCTGAGAAGTGCACTCATATGTGTCTCTGGTGTAAGGCAGCAGAGGCATGCACGGTGGACTTAGACGCGCGTGGAGCTCAGGGGGAAGAGCCTTGCTTTGCTGGCAAACTCAAATAATCACAAATAATCACTTTCCTGCTGAGTCCTTCCCACACAAAGGGACAGGTTTTCTTTCTCCCCCTGCCCCCCCCCTCCCTCTGTCTTTTTTTTCCCTTCAGCCGCACACAATAGTGAACACTATGATGGCTGCCCTGAAGCACTGGAATGGATTCAGTGTGCAGGATAGGACTCCACCCCCAGTGCACTTTCATGTTGAAT
>OMOW01102644.1:0-23190 GCA_900312555.1 Lamprogrammus exutus | reverse complement strand
CCCAAGCTTGTTTAAGGGCTTAAGTGCGGTCATCCTGTGTGGAGGGGGGCGCTGCCGGAGAAAATGTCAAGTTATTTAACTGAAAACTATGTATTTTCACATCATTTTGGACCATCAGCATTACCACATTTGTGAAAGACTTTGATAAAACCCTCTGTATGTTATGTTTTACATTTTCACGTTCACATCGTCCAGCCGCATTGGTAAACCAAGACTTTCACTGAATCCATTTCACTATGTAATAGAAAGGAATTTTATGATATTGCATTAAATCAAACAAAAAAACACATTAAGAATTTTTAACTTAATTTTATTGAAACATACTAAGGTGTAACACTTGCAAATCTCACAGCCATCTTGTGAGCACTTCACCTTCCTGCTCTTGCTGCTGTTGTAAAACCTTTTTACAAAGTTTTGGTATACTTTACCTCCATATTGAGGTCAATGCACGTCGGAAACTGCCGGCGCACTTCAACGTATCCCTTAAAAACCAGCTGACAACCTTCTGCGTCAGATATCTTTAATATGAGAGCGCTACTAACAGTTATGCGCGCGGTCCGAAAATAAACCAAGCACGCCGAAAATAACTGAGGGCGTAAAAACTGGACCGGGGCTCTCTGAGCTTAAGCATCTACCAGAAACGACAACGCGCTCAGAACTGTTAGGAGCGCTCTCATTTTTTAGATAGATATCTGACGCCAGACCGCTCCAGTTATCTGACGCCATAGACCTCTCTCTCGCTGGAAGCCTTAAGTTTGACGCCAGATATCTGACGCCAGACCTCTCCAGAGGTCCCGCGCAGCCTCCGTGTGCCCCTGCAGCGCGCACTGAGAACACCAAATGGACCCCAAACTATCTTTTTCCCCCTGCGCTTTTTCTCGTTTTGTTTATTTTCGTTTCGTTTTAGCTTGGGCGCCGCGGAAAAACGCTTAGCCATATAATGGTAGGGGAAACCCTGCAGTCATTGCTTTATTTTAGTACTACCTACAGTAACTCACCCAAGACCTGTTCTTTGTATTATAGTAAATACTAGTTGAAATTCTCTACAGTAACCTGACAAGTAGGCTTCAACTTAGAACGTGCTCACATTAACTTTCACATTTTTACCATTATGCTTACAAAACAGTCACTCCACTTAGTTTGGGAATTTAACCTGTAAACTGGCATGCTGAATTTAGTTCACTTGATATACAAAAGTGAGTTTGAGCCCTGCAACAGAGCACATATTCATCCTGGTGACATGTCCTTGAGTACAACACTGGATCCATCATTGCTTGTTCCAAGTTGTGTTTGAGTCTCATTTAAAGTGATGTTTGATTCTTCAACTGTCATTAATATTTGTTACCCTTTATTGGTGATAGTTAAAAGTTAATATCAAAGTCAATATTAATGCAGTACGCACTAGTATTTTTTATTAACTTTTACTAAGCCGTCCTGTCTTTCTATCACAGCACTACCCCCCAGTGTACAGCCTTGGCTCTAATTCCATGGAAAGTAAATTTCCACTTAAGCTACCAAGAATGAAAATAAACAAAACCAGCTCCATCCGGTTTTACCACTGGCTTTAGAAAATACTTGAGAGGATTGTTTATGCTCCACCGTGATATCACCTGAGTGCTGCAGGTTACTCTTTAATAACAATGTTCTTGGTGAGGGACGCAGTCAGGGAAACACCAGGCTACAACATATTTGTGAAAGGGGAAGAGAGGAGACAGAGAAGTGGGAGGTGATCTGGAAGAAGAAGGAAGTAGTAACTCCAGCTGATCCAGTCAGTGCAATTCTCATTTGTTATAAAAAGAAAAAGTGGGACGGGCTGAGAGACTCATGGGCCCGCCTCAAGTAACGTTTGAGCCAATAGGGACTCCTTATGAGTTGTCTGGGGTCATCAAGTCCATAACAGGGCTGTTCAGCCAGGATGCACACACTTTTCTCCAATGCGTGCTGAGCTCTTAAAGGAACCGTGTTGTTTATGGGTAGGCCTGTTCGTACCAACGTCATTCTCAGAAGCAACAGCTCTGTCACTGACGGGAAGTTAAAAGGAAACCACACTAGGTTTCAGTGAAATACAGTTTAGTACTTACAAAGAAACGTTGCCTGTGCCCAGCAGGAATGATTTGTAAATGATCACTGCATGTAGATGCTTGAATTTAGTAGCAAATGGCTGCCATGGTGCAGACTGTGTGTGAAAGAGCAATGAGACAATCCCACATACCAAGAGAAAATTAGCATAATAGAACCACCAACATGATATATGACTTCCTCACGGGGAAACAGCCATACACACCCTATTTGATAAAACATTAACTCAAAGCTGCAAAATGTGATTGTTCTTTCTTATATGTGCTGGTCCCACAGCGGCAGGGTTTACTTGGCAACAGCTGTGTTTGCAATATCAAATAGAGGTTTTGTACCTGTTTACTTACACATGGTGGCTAGCATGACTGACTAGATAACAACTTGGTAACAACTATAAAGCAGCCAAAAAATACTTTCTAGACTTTACTTCAAATGTTATTCACCGTTACATCTTGATTTTGTTCTCACTTAAACATTCTGTCTATCCTTGAATAATGTGCAGTGTACTCAGTGCAAGCAAAATGTGGAGAATTGATGAAATGTCAACACTATATAGTAAGTACATACCATCACCATATACAGTAAGAGATCCTGGTGGCTCAGAATTAATGACATTTAATAACAGATGGGTCTCAATGATGTTTGATCACATTTTCACTATTTTACCACCAGGTTACATCTGTAAAGTAGGGGAGAGCTTCTTACTGGAGGTGCCAGTGGGTCTGAGCTACTATACAAAACCAGCTGCCAAAGACTTTCAGCATTTGGTTGTTGGTTGGCAGCAGTTTCTCACCCTGCTCATGAAAACTAACTTTACCAAGATTGAATCAATGCTCAGTGGTGCTGCTGGTTGGTGAATTTTCCTAAATAAACATTGAAGGCCTACATCTACAATATTGACAAAGTGTGTTTTCACTTGACCTCAGAGTTTGATTAAAGTTTCTAACATATTGCATCAGTGCCTCGTGCTACGATTCTTTGGTGTTATATCCACTTTCTCCCCCCCCGCCATTCGTTTATCTAATTGCCCTACCTTGTTTCCTGTCACATAAACATGCATGCAAATATCGCAGCATTTCCTGTGAGAAATGAATCATGTGATTTATGTACTCTGCAAGGAAATTTTAGCTCAGTCACGATGAGAAGGCTATAATCAGACACTGTTGACCAGAGCTTCAGTTACTAGGCACCACTGGCTCTATCTGCTTTTGTTTGGGACACATGAGCAACAGGCACCCTGATAAAGAGGAATTTTAATAAAGCATATGCGTTACTGAAATGGCTGTGAAGTAAAATGAAGCTCTGGGATAGCACACACTTAACTGTGCTATTAATCTTTCAGTTTACATCGCCAAGCACAAAGGACTTGTATTAGAGTAACGTCACTGAGGATAATGTCACTGAATATTTTTCTCCAAATTAGGGTATGCTATCTAAATCTTTTCAGTGTTTATGTTTGAAATTCAGCAAACATCTGGTAAACCGTACACATCATCTTATGAGTAAATGTGTGCAAATACAGTCATTCAGAAATGATCTGATGTCTAAAGTTTGATAGGATGGGTCGTAGTACAACTTTTTTTAAATAAATGAAGTTGTGACCTATTTAAAGAAATTAAAGTATTTGGTCAGAGTAAAGACTTTCAAATAAAGGTTTATCACAAAAAGGGAATGGTGGATTTCACGACTGCAGTGACATTAAAACACAGCGGTCTTGTCTCTTAAGTAACATGAAAACTGAGGTGAATCAGCCTCTGAATACTCATACGAAGACTAAATGTTTGTAGACGCAGAGTGAAGACACAATGGTGACTGACGAGGAAATTACTCTAGGTATTTTATAGGCACATATAAGTCCACTACTAACTTCAGGCACATATAAGTCCACTACTAACTTCAACACTACACCAGAAAGGCTATAACTATCTGGCCAGCTGGACAACATAGATACAGTATAATCTTGGATCTGTCTGGTTAGAGATAGTTTAAAAAGAATTTCTAATGAATTACAGTTAATCACAGTGAGGCCAACCATACTCTGTAATTCAACTCAATTCACTTCCTCCTTAGTGTGCTAGAGAGGTGATGGCCCTCACATCGCTCTAAACGTCATCCCTTCAGTGTCAGGTTACACAATTTTGGGGAATCCAATACACACACACGCTGACATACACCTCCATCTCAGCTTAAGCTCTTTTCCCACTCATGCTGTTGTGTGGAATTGTATGGCTCAAAAAACAGTATACACTTATTTGTGATCATTTTTACATTTCTGGGGAAGCACGGGTGGCTGTACTGTACTATTTAGCACAAGTCTAGTCTGGCTCTCACTGCCATGTTATGTAGCATAAGACAAAGAACCAATCAGATGGTTCATATCAATTTCAGGGAAAGGATGACGGACAGCCTCTAGAGGTCTGTAAAAGAGCCGTAACACCCAGTTCTAATTCATTAAATCTAGTTAGGTCAACTGCAACGTGATGTCACAATAACCCCAGAGAGAAAGGCCAGGTCAGCAAATTCAACAGTTCTAAACGAGCATTGCCTCCATGTGAAAAGTGATTAGTAATAAGGATCAGTCCAGAATGCACAATGCCATTCATTTTCTCAAGAAAGTGAATTAAACATACATTCTTTGTTGCTTGTTTGCTTTAATCAAGCTCTTGTAGATCTCTTAATCCCAAAGTCTGAAGGAATGAAGTCTCATTATGCCTCATTAGAACATGTCTGACAGCTTTGAGATGTACCGAAGTGAGGCAGTCATGCAGATATTAAATACGTGCACAGCACTGCATTGGATGGGAATTGCAATTGAGTATGTACAACGCAAATCTCTTTATTGGCTCTGGACCAAAATCTAAATACCTGGGCTGCCAAGTCTGTCAGCAATCAAATGGTAAGGAGCTCCTTCATTCACTGCAGACCAGGTCAACTGTATGTTTGACCCCAATTACATTTGTTCTTTTTCAAGGAAAATAACAGTAACTAAGTTGAGTATTCAGGCCCCTTACAAAGCCTTGTTATTCAGAATTAAGCTTTTTAAGAGGGCTGAGAATGTGAAGTAGATGTCAGTGTTTTGATGGGAGAAGGTGTGTTATTATGGTAAGTAACTACATTATAATTAGACAATATCTGTAATGGAAGTTTGAAATTTAGAGGCAATGCAAATGAAGAAGAAAAGCCCTGTGAATCTGTATTCCTACTTGAGCCAATGCATAGTAACTAAATCTGGACTAAACTGATTGCATGAGATCGACAGGACCACACCTTACAGAAACAATATATGCCTCGGCATGTTTTATTGCAGGCACTATTAAACAACAGCATTTGCACGTTGATACACCTCTCTATGCTGGGTAATTCACTGGAGATATAACTGAATGAATGAATTTTTACACGAAGAAACAGGGAGAACTTTGCCGTCACTCGCTGAAGCCTCCACTGTCTTAACTTCTATCCATATAGCTAAGCAATACTAAGTACAAGCCAGGTATGAAAATCCTGACCCCGAGATGTTAATTACTACGTAGATAGCTCAATAAGGCCACACATACAGTACAAATATCTTAATGCTAGAATCTACAAAACATGGAGAGATGATGCAAACGATGATGCAAACGGCCTGGGAAGGAGATGGTCAAAGACACCCCTGGTTTGGCAACTAATGGCCTAATTTTAGCCAAATTCCCGTGGTGGTCTTTCACTCCCTCTGTAAATCTGCTGTGTCTGTGTCACAGTGGGAAATGGGAACAGAGTGAACTCTTCCCATCACGTCCACAACAAATCCATCCAGCTGAAGCGCCAAGGCAGCACAGCGTGTGCATGGTGAAAAATAACATTTTAGCAGGTGAATGGAGAAAACAAAATAACTTAAGAAACATTTTCTGACCAGCATGTCAAGATGGGCTGCACTGTGCTATTCCACAGGGACTAATCTGTACTATGCTGTCGACAAAGCAAGAAGAAGAGTGATACTTTTGGCCTACGTGCCTCACTATACTGTCTGTGTACATAAGGGTTAATAGTAGCACCAGGATGGAGCCATATCAGAGAGCAAACAAGTCACGTTTACTTTTTAAGCAATGAGCATTATGGACTCTGACACAACATGTGAACCCAGATATACTGCCTTTTGATTAGTTTTACTTTAAATTAATCTGCCTTTCATTTATCCCCTTAAAGTGATACTAGTTTGTGTTTTTGCCCTTTTTGACTAATCAAATACAAAATGCTTGATGGAATACATTTAAAACATTGTACCCTTGCTTGAGGTGGATACATTTTCGGTTGTTAAAATGAAATGTGTTAAAATTGTGATCCTGAATAAAAAAGCTAATGTGAATAGTGTAATACCAGAGGAAGGCCTGCATTTAAAAGGAACCGCTATGTTGAACAAAGTATACAAAGAAATGTGGACTATTTTGACGAATAAATGGAGGAGTCTGAAGCAGCCTTACATGGCAGAAAAGCCACTCTTGTGGCAAAGTGGAGCAGGCAGTACTGCTCATTAATGGTCATTTCCAGCATCATTATGGTGGCTATTGCATTTCGCCAACATGCTCTGCATTTCGCCAACATGGCGTGGTGTACTGCAACTACATTTAGAAAAGTGCAAGGAGTGCTTGCCCAGAGTTCATTTCATAGCTTACTCTATACATATGTCTAGTTAAAGTGTTTTCACAGACGTTATCAAGATGAGGATATTGAAAAACCATTCACCTTATTATGGGTCTTAAAAACAAGTCTAATTTTAGCTTTTGAAATAAATACTCGCCATAGTCCATGACACAGATAATAACACAAAAACATTACAACAAATATGTTCTCTACAGGACATAGAAGACTTTGTGTAAATTAAGCTGACAGTACTTTGTTAAAACAGTATATTGGGTATTGGGGCATTTACTCCACATTTACACACCAATACATTATTACATGTGGTGGTGCGCAAAATAACAATATCCACACACAATGAAGTAAAAAGGAAGTGCCTAAGAAAAAAAAGATTGCTGTAAAATATCACAGTAAAACTAAAAATAAACGTGTATATGAGTACTATAGGAAATAAAATTGTAGTTTTACTATTTATGGGAATGGCAAACATGGCATAAAGAGCCACTGTTGGCTTCCGGGCACGGCACATTATTGCTTTATGACGGATGGTAACGTAACCCCATCAAGTAATATAAGATCACTTTAGTTTAAAAAAATTCGCACCACTGACACATTTGGAGTAATTGCAGGACCACAACGACGCAATATGAAACAGCATAAACATTTAGCAGCATCACAGCGTGTGTGTTCGTCATGGCACATGTGGAAGGGCCTCATGGCTAAAAATTTTGCGAACCCACTGAACTCGTTGGTTCCTGGACACACACTGGGTCACACACTCACAGGAAGATGACAAACCACCGGCAACAGAACAGGTCTGACAGGGTTAGCTTGTAGCTATGAGTCATTGATGTTATTACCTTTCCTGAATCCATGGCGGCGCTGTATTAGAGCGGGACAGTCGTCTTTTCCTCTGTTCTTATTTTTCTTTGCTGATGTTAGAGAAGAAGGTGAAGTTGAAGGTGATGGAAAACTTCCTTGGCGTGTCCTTTTTTCAGAAATCGGTCATTTCTGGAGATGAGCCGGTTGAGAGGACTTGAAGTAGAGCGCTAAAGGGCGTCAGAAGTGTTCTTTTGTCTCTCTGTTATTCTTTCTTCTCCTTTTTATCTAAACGCTTCAGCACCGCTTTAGCTGCTGAGGCGCTATTTATTTGGATGGAGATCGCTCTTAGGGGTCCGTAAGCCGGGTATGGTTACTTTATTTCGTGTAGCTTACGCAATTCGGGGTGTGTCTGAGCGTAGACAGGGAGGCCCGTCTTCTCGCTCAGCCAATCAGAGCACAGAGCACGGCGTGCCTTTGGTACACAGGAGAGGCTGGACAGCAGTAAGTGCGCACTGAGATGCACGTTGTCATTAAGAAGGAGACAACTCAAGATTCAGGGTGATTTGTCTGCTGTTATGGCGCTCGCGACAAGATAACTTCCCCTTGAATGTTAATTAGAACACACAAAATTAAACTGTCAAACGCACGGTCAAAAAACTGTGTTGCTTCAAACAGTGTACGACTCCACAACTATTTAAGTGAGCAATAGTAGCGTCATCAAATGAACAAAGTTACAACATTGACATCATCAAAACTAACAAAGTTACGACATAGACGTCACATTTATACATTACTAAATTATACATTGTAGACTGATTTGAATGTCATGAACTTTAATGAAATCATCTGTACCAATGTTAAAATGCCTCCAACCAAATTATCACTAACCTTCCAGTTCATCTTTGGCTCTTAAATCTGCCATTTGCACAGATGCACAATTACACTGGAATTATTGCAACTTTCCCTCAGTTTAAAAACAAAACACATAAGCAGATTGACAAAGAATAGGAGACATTTACAGAGTGTGAATAAAAATAATGCCTGAAACAAATTAACAAAGCATATAAACTATAAAATGGTAATGATATGCATACAAAAAGTACAAGAAGATAAGTCAAGTAGGTCAATCTACTGATTCTTATATTTTCTTGTAAAATGTGAAGAATGATATCACGTGGATACACAACTTAAATGACAAATGAAACTACATACAAATTTGAAATGTCCATAATATATTCAATACTTTAATCTGTGTACTTTGCATGACACATATTTATCATTCTAGAAACTAGTTTGGCCACCCATACATTAAAAATATAATATAGGTGACAAATAATTGTTTACAGAAAACATGAAAAACACAACCAGAAAACATTCCAAGAGAATATCAGTGTTGCTCAGGAGTCTGCTTTAGCATTGGAATTAATGTTCCCCTCCATTTTTTTTTTCCAGTCCCAAAAGTAATTTGAAGAGTCTAGGTTTGGGCCGCAAGTACTTGTGTTTTCAAAAACACTCTCTAAGAACAATTTGCTATAATGTGTGATCATATATTAAAGATGCATCTAGAATATATTGCAATTATATTGAAATATTTTTTGCATTGAATTCCATAGTCTTTATTATTATGTTGCTCTTTTTTGGGAGCATCATAGTAATAATGTTTTGAAAAGCAACATCAGTCTATTTGCTTTAATTCCTCAGCCTTCTAACAATCCATCTACATGTGTGATCTGATGATCTTTCACAACTTCACTAGACAACATGACTGCCCCCAATTCAACCCCTCCACTATGATCTTGGATGTTTATTATGAAACGCCCAAAGAAAAAATTCTTAAAATGAAAACTGTGCACTGTCTTTTGTTTGGGATAGTGGGGTGTTGTCCCGTCTCTTCATATGTAAAAAAAAAAAATTGAGAAAATAATTGTGCATACCAAAAGGGAAATCCACGTGTTTCCATGAAAGTCAGAGGGTGACGGGGGTAAGGCGTAGAATTTGTACAAATGTGTTCCCTCCTCTGCCTTTGAAAGCTTGTGAAAACAAGAACAAGCAAATACTAAAGCAAAGGTCCAGTGTGTGCTCTAGATGGATGGACTGACTGACAAAATATCTGAAATGAAAGGCCTAATAGCAGTATCAGTGATACAAGTTCAAATTTTAACAGCGTCACACAGTCACAATGTAAATGTAGCATCAGTTTTTATAATTTTCTTTCGAATTTTATGGCATGTACATTTATTGAACACCAAACATTCCATTACAAGAAGGGAATATGGCAGTTAGACCACATTAAAATGATGTGAATCTACAATGAGTGCTGAAACAATACATTTTCTTCTCTTATCCGCTTTCCTTTCCTGGCCCTCTATATACAAGACACGTGAAGAGACAAGCGGACAGCGTCATATTACACATGGTGCACATACCTGTTGTTACAAGTGGTGGTGGGGTGGCCCCCTGTTGAAGCACAGTGGAAAAGAAAATAATCAATATTGCAGAATGGAGGAAGAAAGTCTGCATTCATAGAACAGCAGTCAATGGACTAACGGGAAAAACTGCCATATTATGGAACAATATGTTCGTCTTTGGTTTAACATGCAAATCCTTTGAAACCTTATGAAAACAATAACAAACATTTATCAGGAACAAAGACTTGGGTGGATGTTCTGAAGGGTGGTATTGTGCACTGTATCAAACATTCAGAATTCCAGTTACAAGGAGTTCAAGTTTTGTCCTGTTGTCTGATGTTTGTTCAAGGCCTTCACTGTGCAAAACTGCAATGAATTATTGAGTAGAAAGTTACATTTTGCAATATAATTCTAAGTTGTTGCTTGGAGGAGTGCTTTCCTCTGACTCAAAAGAAAGGTTCACTTGTGGTAACAGATCCACAGAGCCTTGCCACCCTGATCTGCAGCGATCCAGAAATATTAGCCTCCTTTAGCTCAGTGGTTCACTTTTATAGTCGCAGATTTACGCATTATTAAGTCTAGTATCAACTATCATTGCAAATTTCCCCGTCGTGGGACAAATAAAGGATTATCTTATCTTATCATAGCTCATCAATGCTATCTCCCTCGGTAGAAGACAGGTTTTTCGATAATGCCTCTTGCAAACTGTGTGATAACAGCAATCTCAATGCATGTCACATGGTTTGAGATGGGTATAGTAAAATCTTAGTCATAATATGTGTCAGACTATACAATAGTAAGTTTCAAACATGTCAGATTGTGCAATAAATGCCTATTGAGTTGTAGCAGAAATGTGTCAGTGGTAGTAGAAATGAGCCATCAAGTTGTCATCCATCAGTTCTGTAGCTCATAGAGATTTTGGTCTAAAATTTCTAACAGTCATAGGAGCTCTAAATTGCCTGTCAGTGTTCCGGGATCAAGAACAAGACTTTGGGACTGATGACCAAAGATTTCATCACAATTCTTTCTTGATTGTTAACTTTTGTGTGGTTTGTAGGAGTTTTTTAAAAAGCTGTTCCAATGAACCAATTGGAGACAAGATTATGACAAGCTAGTGTAAAGTCCATCTACCAGCCAAAAATTGATTAATGGCCCCTTAAATGTAATTGTCATTTCATTTTATTTTATTTAATATCCTGCACTAACACTGATGATGGAAGCTTACAACACTGCAAGCTGGTACATGCCAATTTCCCAAGCACCTGATAGACCTACTACTGAAAGCCTGGGCTAATTTTCAGCAGAGTCAAGTACCAGCTCAGGTTCTCCTTTTCACAGTGAGGCCCTGTACGACCAGTGAGTCTGTGCACTTGTGCACGTAGGCAAAGCCACTACACAATTCACAAGAGCTGATGTCCATTGCTAGCCTTTGTCTTGCTAGAGCTTCTCAGGACATGCTTTTAGGACATGCTTTCAAAAATGCTGGGACTGGGACAACGACTTTGTCCAATATCACTTATCACTGACGACTCTGTATTTTTCTGTGATAACCACGCTAACTTACCCTTTTCCTTACAAACTCCTGTGTGCATCTTCCTCATACCAATCTACAAGCTCCATCAGTGATTGGGCAATACATGCTCATACTTGAGTCCCTGTTTGACATGCACATGAGGAATTCAAAAATACATGCCTTTAGTTGAGGTTGATTCTCAAAATGCTAAACACGACTGACAACAATCCTTTCATAGAGTACTCACACAAAGTAAAGTGAATTAATTGATCAGCTAATGGTACAAGGCAAATTGCATAATGTCATTGTTTCTTTTTATTTACATGACTGACACTGTCACTTATAGCAACAATAACATCCAAAGATCATCCTCATTACAAGAAAGAAAACACTGAGTGGGTTCTCGACCTCACTGGAGTTTAAAAAAAAGGAGTGTCAGACCTGGAATAGGAGACTCTCAGACACACCTGTAACCATCAAACAAAAAGGCCAGAAAATCATGTCTAGAGAACTGGAGGATTTGTCCATTCATGTGTTGGTAGGCAAAGTGCTGATGAAGGTGGGGTAAATATTCAAACCATAAAGCAATATTTTTTTTTTTACTAACTGTCTGATATGCAACATTTTATCCACTCCAAATGGACTGATCATGACATCTCATTGCTGCTACTGTAGTTTTTCAAATGTGCTCATTAACTGCTTCACCCTTAAATCTCTTGACTTCTTTTAACGCATACCAACAATTCTTCGCTGACCTCATTTGACCACGCCACACAGAACTGAAAATCTAACAAAAATAAATGGATTCAGTCTATGAGAGGAAATGCGACAAAAGGAAGTCTTACGCCATCCACCTGTCTGACACACGTTGTATTGTCACCCTACCCAGCATGCCGACGCAATACGGACAATCCCAAGGGTCTGGGCTTGGACCTATTAAAAATGTTTTGTCTCTCATTTTGCACAGGCTGGGTTGTGGTCCTAAAAAATACAAATGCATCAAAGGCCTTCTTTCATCATGGGGTAGTGATAATGCATAACTGGTGCCTGTTGTTCTTGCCACTATGCAAGCTGTGATTTCATATGAGATTAGACCTTTATGTAATTGGATTTAAAGTTCAAGGTTATTGTCACATAGATTTGTGTGAGATGTGTAAATCAACAATTAAGATGCCATATATTTACTATACATTTACCGTATTCAATACAGTGCTCAATCTTGGGTAAAGAATATTGTTGAATAAAAAAACAGGGTTTTTTAAAATTCATTTTCTTTTTCTTTCTTATTTGTGATTGTGCAGGAAAAATAGGTTGAGAAAATACAATAAAATAAAAGCATACATTAAATACTTATAAATAATGGTTACGCGCAGTGTTCTGGGAAAAGATATAACAAATCAATGACTGGCGTGGTTTCCTAGATTTACAAAAACTATAATATGTGCAACAGAGATCCCCAACAAGTAGCTTAAGAGACACAAGTCTGTAATACATCCCTCCATTATTTCCATCATGGCACATCACCAATCAATGGAAAATTGTGCATAAGAATAAACAATATTTAATTCATTATGCATCTGGATTTCATCTGGTTGTTAATAGTTACATTATACTTGCTGTGGGGTCCAATATCTTCCTTTATTGAGACCAAACATCTCACACTGCAGTGAGCACAGAAGCCTTGTGACAAACCACTGACCCTCCTGTGGATCTTGTTTACCATCACTGATGAAGAGTTATGGATGTAGTTTCCCCTTGCTGGAGGTTTTTGCTTGGCTGGCAACTATCTTGGCTGGTCAACAAAGGCCATAGGCTGACCTGTCATTCATTTTTCAAACATGTGAAATGGACCTGGCAAACAGGAACCCATGCCTCATGCCATTACTGGTTGTAAAAACAAAGAAAGAAGTGCTGTGAAAGACAGTTTACAGGGTAACTATTCGTCCCTGCATTAGCTCCAAAACCAAAACCAACAAGCTCAGCCAAAGGAACAAGCCAAAAATGAACCACAATTACTTGGACCATTTTTTCTCAAATCAGTATAACGGTGACATATCCCACTTCTCACATGTTTTTCACGTACATAATAAGTCTGTTACAATTTCCTTTTTCATGGCCCGTCACCTGAACCATGTCAAATATGGGTCACCCTGAACTGCAGTGTCATCCAATCAGACCTTGCGCCAACATTTATTTCATTCATCAAAGAACAACAAGTGCTCACTGCCCATCATGAAGGTGTGTTTCAGTGTGGATTTCATCCAGCCTCCCCTGAGGTCTGAAACCAGAGCTGCCTCAGAGTCAGGCACGTCTAAAATTGGGACATTGATTAGGCTAATCCCTGTTGTGCCATGCAAATCAGTCAACTGATAACCTGAATTGAATGTCAACACAAATTCACTCATTCCTGTTGAAACATTCAATATCAGTGACTGTTAAAAACATAAACTTATCGGCTGTATTGTATGGTGTCGTATGCCTTTTTGGCAACACAATATGCTGTATCTTAAGTCAACAAGAGAATAAATTCGAGTTTAGGATTGTCTGGTTGGTTTACCTTTGCACAATGCATTCCACTTCTGAAACAAATAGTAAAAAATAAAGATATGACCAAGAAGGCACCATGCAAGAAAATGTCTGAATCCTGGTCATGCAAATTGTATGGAATTTAATTTCAGTGTTCACAAACACAATATCATCACTGATCTGTGCCCAAAAAATGAATAAAAAGAGTAAAATGACCTTAAAGGATCTGTTTATTTTTGTTAATCTTGTTCTTATTTTCCTGTGTTAAATCTTACACTTCACAACGATATATGTTGCAACATGCATTAATGCTGAGTTGCGTGAGCAGAAGCATTCAATCACGTTTGACATGCCATTGTAACCACTGCTGATGGTGATTGCTAACCCCTTACCCAGTGACCTCTGCTCCTGCCTCAGCAGACAACACTAACATGCTCTCACAGCTTTTTGAATTAAAAAAATAAGAAAAGATTCTTCCAAAACGCTCTCTTTGACTTAATCCTCTACTCCTCCCAGTAGCTCCATACAATTGAACCTCTGTTGTGACCTCTAAAGCTGTGGCGTGCAAATCTGAATCCCTCTCAACGGCTTATGACCGTGGCCCTCTCTCAAGAATCCTTCCCAGCTGCCTTTGAGCTAATGCAGGATAAAACTGAATGTTACTGTTCTAAATTGATAACAAGGAGCAAAGGGCCAAACAGGTTATTCTGCACATGAAAATGACTCCATAGAGCAAGTGGTGGTGTTGGGGTGGCGCGTGTGTAAGTTTAATGACTGTTCATGTCTGCTTTGGTTGTTTGTTTTTGTGTTGGTATTATTCACATTTACAGGATTAATACTAAATATGTTACATAACTGATGTGGACTTCAGACATCCACGAAAACAGTTTAAGCTCACGTTCACCCAACATGTGTGAGCATATCATGCCTACACTGTTCAATCTAAGTTTTTATTTTACATGAAAGTCAGCTTGATTAGATCAACTAGAGCATGAGCATACACCTTACCTCTGAAAATGATTTTGATCATTTGTGCTAAAGTCATTGCTTATGATATAATAGGATTTTGCAAGGTGGTCACACTAAATGGTGAGGTGATCTCCCAGTGGTTTGTCATGCCTTTTTGGTAACATGAAACATGACAGTGTGTATTGGAGATCTTCTTGATCTGATATTCAACAAGGCACAGAAACTTGTTTTACAGACAGGGATGCACACAATTTATTTGGTCTGGTACTAAAAGAGAGAGCAGCAGGACTTTTTTGGGGGTTAGGGGATGAATTTCCTGAATGAGAGACTAATCTTTACACTGGCCAATTATCAGCTTCTCCTGCTGCAGTCTGAGGAAGTGGCTACAAAATAAATTGCCAATATCAACATTTTACAAAGGAAATTCTTCCTCACTGCGTATTTCTATTTTTTTTTACCTGCCTCATTTTGCGAACATCGCAAACGAGAATGGGCGCATACAGACACACACACTAATTCACTCATACACCTATGTCTGTAGAAAACCATGTCTTGATTCTACAAGTGTTTTCCAAGCATCACAATTGTGTTGAAATTAAGTTTTGAAGTACAAAGTATGTCCTTCAAAACTTAATTTCAACACAATTGTGATGCTTAGAAAACACTTGTAGAATCAAGACATGGTTTTCTATTTGCACCTCTCTGTTCTCTACCTCGGAACTCCTGGAGAAGGTAAGTAGAGGTAGAGATGAGGGAACTGCACTATTCCTGGAAAGAGTTGGAGATGATGGCACAAAATAGAGTCCGATGGAGGGCCTTTGTGGATGACCAATGCTCCCCAAGGAGTAGCAGGATTTAAATAAGAAAGTCACCTCTCCGTTCTGGTTAATAGGCACAGAACAGGTGCATGAACTCAGTTCGCGCATAATTTCACAGTTAATTAAATTAATTTAAAGTTGATTTTCTTCAAAGACCAAACTGGTGTTCTTGAACATTTTCATTTTACAGACTGACAGATTCTACAGATATTCTTCATATTACTGCCATGCTTTTTCCAAGGAACACAGTTTTATCATAGACTCGTGGAGGTGTTTATCATACATATTGGCACAAACTGGTCTCCATTCATTTCTGGTGTGAAAACCCACTTATAGAGACTTGCCTAAGTTAGATAAACCATTACATTGAATAATGCAGCCTCATTGTAAAATGTGTTCTGCTTTCACAAGAAGCATTTACAGTATGTGCAGGCAGGAAGCTTGGAGAGTTCACCAGTGAACAGCATTGCACTGATGAGCTATAGATGTCAGAAAACTCAAACTCAGTGGGCAAAATAAACAAATATGGACATCATGAAAAGAATAAAGACAGTGAATCTGACAGCTTGTTGCATTAAAAACTATATTGTTTGGCACATTATACTTTATCATTCTAATACATGATTGCAACACAATGATACTATACTAATGGTACTATTACTGGTTTTACAGAAATCCAATTTCTTTCAATCCAAAAATACAATCCATATATAAATAGCAGCATCTGTGAACACTCCATTGTAACTTTTTATCTAAATACTTCCTCTTTGACTGATTCATCATCATTTTAATAATAATTACAGTTTTACCTAACTGAAATTATGAACTGAAGTAATGATTACCAGACTGAAATAATGAAACCCTCTGGATGATGTGGTATCTTTCTTGCTGGAAAGCAGAATGACAGAAAATATAGTATTTCCTTGTCTCTATACTGTACAAATCTCATTTTAACTTCCTTCATCCATCGTGCCTGTTTTGGACCATTAAGAGCCATCAGGAAGTGAAGAGAAATCTTTCACTCTGTTATTCCAAAACGTTTGTCCTTTGACGAAGACAAAGACCTTTTCTGTGTTTGTGATATAAGAGATTAGCAGACCTTGGAGTAAACAAATGCAGAAACAATGCCCATGTGTTTCCCTGTAAATATGTCCATCAGTTCACCTTGGACTTCTTCCTTGGATGAATTTCAGCAACTAATAGGAACATTTCAAATAATGAGTCCTCTGATGTTTCTTTAATGACAAGCGCTCTGATGCTCTGTGGAAGTAGATCCCTTCACATGAAGTGCTCTTGTTTCTGTCTTTTATTTCACTGGCAAAATTGTATTTTGAACATGTTTTCTGTAACATTCTATCTTTAAAAATCACAAACAGTATCATGGGAAATCAGACCATCGTGGAGGAGACCTGATGCAACCCTTTTTAAATTGAATTTTTCAATGCATAACACAAGGTCAGATTTGACAGGAATTTTGCTGGATTGCTTTCTTTCACAAAATGTGAGTGACAATGTTTTGAACATATCATTACCCTATTTTTTACTCACATAACATCAGTATATATTTATCTTTGTTATTTACAATGTAATTTGAACAATTTCATGCTTTGTAACCGATTCTACATGATTCTACATGAAACTGATTACATGAAACTCAACCCAAATTTAAAAAAGAACATTTTATACTCATATGCCCATTTTGAGCAACAAAAGCAACAATACTAGCTGTCATTTAATCAGTATGGGTAAGATATTCCAGATCTCAGAACTACATGGCAAAAGTTCAAGGTTATTGCCTAACACTGCATAAACGCTGTTTATACAGGAGCCTTTGTGACTGTGAACAAAACTATGAAAACAGCACAGTAAAACAGATTCTAAAATGCTGCATGACTATTGTTGAAAAATATTTATACATCATGTGAAAAGATGTCTATCGGTGTAAAATGATAACCTCATTTATGACCACGTACCTAAATGTCTGGGCCATGATTTGCATTGAAGCATAAACACTTTGTTCTATGAGATTTAGCTGAAGTGACACATGGCGTGGTGAAATTAACATGCATGCATGGACATAGAACAAATAATTTATGCCAACATTCTCCAAGGCAACAGACGACAGTGTGGAGCAGTATGCCAAAATGCATGAAAGCATTTACACGAGCTGGCATGTTAATGTCAGTGTTGGTCCAACTCTGGTCACTAAAGGTTTCTCAATTCTTTTCATTTCACTCCAGCTACTGTATTGCCTAACAGGTTGTGAAACTGGGAGATAAAACACAGCAGCTAACAAAAGAACAAGACAAAGTGTAAAACGAAACCACACAAGCCTATCAAATTTATCATTTTCAATTCTTTTCAAGATGGATTTCTTGCCCCAAATATCTATCCTCAGGAGCAATTTCCATCACTGAATTTTTTTCACCATCAACTTTTCAGCTAAGAACAAATGGAAATGTTAACTAAGAAAGTCAGTTGAGATTTAGGTGAGGCAAGCAAGTTTTGCAAGTTGTTGGCTCATTTCTTATCATTCTTAGTAGATAGTACTAGAAAAAAGATCAGTAGTAGAAAGGCAGGACATTTTCTGGAAAAGATGACCACAAAGATGTTCAAATTAGTTTGGCTTAAAGCAAAGGGAGCAGCATTTAAGTCATTTATTAGCAAGTTGATATGAAGAGAAAAATTTCTTCTTTTCTGCAGATCTTACAAAATTACTGAGGGAGCATTTAAAACCCATGCAAAAGTGACATTTAGTAACCTCGGCACCCAGTCTGAAAATGTCTGCAAGGTCACACATGGCCTACTGTATACCAGCTTTCACTTGTATGTGGGCCAAAGGTAGTTACCAAATTGACAGTTTGCAAAAAAAAGTCTTCAAAACTAACAGAAAATCTTACTACAACTACTTATTCTGTGACCTTTACACTAGTAATAAAAAAAATAATGTTTAAGCCTGTTTAGCTTCATATAGGCGATGAAACTTTGCATATGGTGTGGAAAAGTTTTCTGCTATCAAGTGTCGTTTTCAAAATTCTTGTTTCTGCCTAACTTTGTCTTGTTTCATGATACCCATTTCTAGAAAATTAATGAAATATTTTTATTAGAAACAGGTTGGAATGATATCACTGCAGCTGCAGATGTTTTCACCTGTTTTCAAGAGAAAACAAAAATCACAGGATTCAAGAACAGACAAAAAAACGTGTTAGGAAATCTTCAAATAAACAAAGCCACCATGATTTTTTTCATAACAGATGTTTATGATATTGATGTGTCACCCATCCATTTTTGAGACAAAGTCCGAACCGAATAGAAACATACTGTATTTTAGATTAGATCATCTTAAAACAAGATTTTTTTGGACCTTCTTGAAAAAATGTTTTCACAGGAAAGAGGTCAATCCAGTATTGGATCATGAGCAGATACAATTTTCAAAGACCTAACACTTGTTTACCAGTCAGACTATATGCAGAGGGCCATGGACCAAATAGCTTCAAGCATTGCTCCAGGCTCTGGAGTAAAAACCAAAAGATAACCAGAATGAACTGGCTGGTTTAGTAGAGCCCCAGCACAGGAACTAAATACATTTGTATTCTCTCCATCTCGCCTCATCTGTCTTCACAAACTCACCTATATCCAACAAGACCTTGATTCACTAAAACTGGTTATGTCAGTCTTCCCAGTGCCCCAGCAGAAACACAGTTGACCAGGCAGCAGGCAAGAGGCCAAAGACCGCTGCAGCTCCCCACTAAATCGCTGACACACTCCTTTCCTTTCTGTGAAGGGCTTACAAAGGCTGCACCCCTGGTGCCAGAGGGCCCCTAAGTTTGACCCGATTATATTGCCCATGAGGTGTGTGGAGTGGAAGGAGTTTTGGGGAGAGCTAAATGTGTTTAATCCCACAATAATTAAATGGTCAGAAACAAAGGAGGGTAGTATGAAATATTAGACTTTAATGTAAATGTGTTGTGGTAAACTTTCCCATGACCCTCTTGCTATTGTGTGACTAACAACTAGATATGGTCTGGACTAAGTTACGGCATCTCAATTTCTGTACTCTTCTGTGCATCTATCTGGTGGGCTACAATGTATTAAAGTAGATCAGGGAGTCAGCTGTCATGATGGAGTTAATTTATAGGTATCAGTAAAAGAAATTAATTCTATAGGGTACCCACTAGTGTCAATTTAATGCATGTGGTTAGCACTACTACAGACTCTTTGTATGCATGGCTGCTGTAATGAGAAAGGCAAACCATCATTACTGAAGGCATCTCTTAGGTTTTAGCCACATATTAACCCACTCTTCCCCCATACAGTAGTGAAATATACAAGTTACTACAACAATTCAGCTATGGATTACACAGGGCTGGCCCACGCGTTTTAAGCAGACTTTGAAATTACCCCCAACCTGATCACGAGAGGCAGCTTTGTCATGTAACAATGGATTCTAATATAAATGTATCAGATATTTAACGGGAAGTAATTTTTAAAATATATTTTTCTATATAACTGAACACTACAAATATAAATACCTAAATAAATATTTGAAAATAAATGACAAAATTATGAAAATACCACTAAAGAGTTATCTACTACATTTAAGATAAAATATACATTTAAAGTGTTTTCAAGTGAAGCATGTATGTTGTTTACATTGTTTACAGCATCATAAGCTGGTCTATGCTGATTATAGCAAAATCACAGACAATCTTACATTAAATTCCAAATTATTTAAAGTTTACACAAATGCATGTAAATAAAAAGACTGAGAAGTTGAATGCTTCTTAGTAAATGATTTAGAGGGCTTTTAGTTCTAACACCATCAAAATCTGTTTTAAAAGGCCAAGCTACCATGGGGGCCACCTGACCACCATGGAGGCCATAAGCAGCTGCTTAGGTCACTTAATATGTAGTGCTGGCACCTAGAATACGCTTTAAGTACAGAGGCTTGCAAAGGTCAAAGGCAGAATGTTGGAAAATGAAAGTTCAGATGAGAGTAGAGGAGAGAAGGGAGGGATGATGGTGACATGTTCACATCTGATTTATATATTAGATAACAGATTTGTACAATGTAACAGTAGTCCAGCAAAATAATGAGCTGGACTGTAATGTTATCATGATTCTCCTAACAAAGAAGTACTAGTGGCAGCAGTAATGTGTTATCATGGAGTTAAACATGGATGCTGTCTTCTTAAGGAGGGAGGACTGAGCACATTCTAATTAAAAAACTGAACCCACCTCTTGCTCTCTTCATCATCATGTCCAATTAGGAAAATGTCACTCCCACTGCTCCCTTCCAAACCATGGAAAATACAGGCTGTCACGTGGCATTAGGGGTGTGTTGGGGTGTTTTCTTAAATCCATTGGAGCATCTCTCTGGAGGCCTAGCCAAAGACAGAAATGGAGCCATAGACAGGTCGTGCAAGCCTCAGTTTGACTACCTGATTGTTTCATTGTCACATGACACACGAGAATATGAATATAGCTTTTTTCTAGCGATCATTTTTATTGTGATTGTAAGAACAACAATCCAGTTCATCGGAGATTTTTTTACTCGAGTCATATCCATCTTGAAGAAAATATAGACTTTACATGAGTTTTGCTTATCAGTTGGAAAGTGTCTCCAAAGGTCCCCTAATTCTTATAGACAAATAAGGCGAATCCCAAGGTCCTGTAATGCTATTAATGTTATTACCAAACATACTGTAAACACCTCTTAAAGACTCCATGAAAGGGGGGTTGTAACTTATCAGAAAAGTAAATTGACCAAATTCATATTGCACACTTTTAAAGGTCTGTGTAGCTTAAATCTTGCTCTAAAACTCTGGAAACGTCTCAAAAGTGCATTTTTATAATTTACATTTGACCAGTTGGCCATGAATTGGCACAGGAAATGCACCACACAACAAATTGAAATTAATTATTTCAACCATTTACTATGTTTCAAACCTTTTACCCTGTGTCTATATGGATCTGTACACATAGTGCCTGATTGTCATGTTAACTGATGGCAAACTGGATACCAAAACTGGATACCAATAAACTGATACCAAAATGCAATATTATGGCCAACCAAACACAGAGAAACAATACATAAAAAAGTGAACGTTTTTATCAGGCTCAGCTAAAATGATGATGGATGTAATAGATTTGTTTGACCTTTTTATTTTGAAGAAAGGAATCCTCTTTGCTGCTTGGATTAAGGATATGTGCCAAAATGCCAAGTGCTTTATATTGTAAATGTCCACACGGAGCTACTATTAAATCCAGATTTACACAAAAAATGAATGACTTGTTGGACAGAACAAACAACATGGCAATGATTTACTATTCGTAGAGCTTTACCAGTGGCAGGATTGCAAATGTTAATTCTTCCTGACACTGGCACTAAAGGAGAGGCCATTGCGGTTATCCATGTCTCTGTAGGAGAGTGAATGTGCTTAACAAATTTCAGAGCATTCTGGTCATTATTTCATATGATAATTTGATGAGATTTATGCACAAGTGAAAATTTTGGTGTAGTGGTAGGACTCACCAAAATCAGGTTTTCCAGAACTTGTCATTGTCATTCGTAGAGCTTTACCAGTGGCAGGATTGCAAATGTTAATTCTTCCTGACACTGGCACTAAAGGAGAGGCCATTGCGGTTATCCATGTCTCTGTAGGAGAGTGAATGTGCTTAACAAATTTCAGAGCATTCTGGTCATTATTTCATATGATAATTTGATGAGATTTATGCACAAGTGAAAATTTTGGTGTAGTGGTAGGACTCACCAAAATCAGGTTTTCCAGAACTTGTCATGGACCAAATACACTATATCTCACCGTTAGCGAGATTTTTATGCAGACCAAAAAAATCCAAAGTATTCAAAGGACCCTGATTGCGTTTTTTTACACGGTAAAGTGGTGAGTGTTGTCTGAATGTAGATGCAGTTCACCAAGGGAACTGCAGTTCACCAAGGGAACTACGTCTGCACAAGTCTGGCTTTTCTTCTCAGGATGATGGTGCATTATTAAAACATTACAAGTGAGGCAGGACCGGAGCAGCAGCCAGTTTATTCAGGCTGTTGGTGGTTCTGCCAAACTCACAGCATGTGAGAATGACCAGTGGAGACTGGCTCTGTCTTTGTCTAATCATGCTTGTCTCTCTTTTCTCTCTATCTCCCATCTCTCTCTCTCTCTCTCTCTTTCTCTCTCTCTCTTTCTCTCTCTCTCTCTCTCTCTATCTCTCTCTCTCTCTCTATGTGTGTAGTGTACCTCTGTCTATATTACCTCTCTGAGCTCTATCTTAATGTATCTTTCGCTCTTCACTTTTCTCTGTGGGAAGGGTGCTTAATTGCCTTTGTGTATGCAATAACAGCAACTGTTTGATCAATATGTATGGTGCAACTACAAGAAATACTCAATGATATGAACGTATGAACAGCTAAATGACACACTTTGAC
>OMOW01102640.1:11637-38348 GCA_900312555.1 Lamprogrammus exutus | reverse complement strand
ATGTAGTATTATTATTATTATTATTATTATTATTATTATTATTATTATTATTATTATTATTATTATTATTATTATTATTATTATTATTATGCGCGAAATTGTGAAATGATCGACACTGGGTGAATATGATGAATGAATTTTAATGTATAATTTAAAGAGAAAAAAAAACAGGGTTGACTGTCTATATGTATTTTACAGAGATTCGTGTCAGTGTTTGTACCTAAAACGTGGAATTTAATATTTTGATATTTTCCAATATTGTGCAATACTGTTTGGCTTCACGTTAGGCTATACCAGACTGTCACTCATCGTCCACTTTTACAGAAATTAATAATAATAATGTTCTCTTTGTAACATTGAGGACAATCATGTGTTCCTTGGAAGAGATCCTCCCAAAACTGCAGGTGACAGGCAATTCTTTCTAAGACGTCATGCTTTGCCAGTGACTTTAAAGCCATGAAAGAGCCAAATAATAGCTTCTGTTTGTGTATGGGTTTTCCTCTGTTATTGTTATTGAAATTCTGTATATAATGAAAATGGTCTTACACTCAGTAAACATTTTGCTCCAAAAAGAAATCCACCCTGAATGTGATTTATTTAACAGAAGTCTAAATTATGAGTTACGCCGGAAATATATTTGCGTCATTTGGTTCTGTTTATGTTTTTGTTTTTTGTAAGTAGGACATTAAGGGGACATTTAGGGTCTGCAGCCTACTGTCACGCAGTCATTAAAACGTGCATACCGGATATACTGTAAATAAATGTGTGTTAATTTAACCTTTTGTATAACCAGAGTCAGCAAATGACTTGGCAGATATTTGTTTTTGTAATGTGATAGACTTGAAGAAATTTTAAACGATCACGATTTGGTCTAACACAATACTGGATCACGTGTTCTTTGGCTATAAACAAAATTTTCTTAGATAGCCAAAAATGACATATCCAGATGATAACATTAATTGAGAGAGAGAGATGTCACAAAAATGCAACAGCAGTGGCTCGTCTATACAAATTAAACGCACAATCGTATGGGATGCATCCGGTCATTGGTTATTTCAAGTTAATAGTTTTAGGTTTTGGCATTGGGGAAAATATCCTTTATAGTATAATGTTAGGCGACTAATGGCTGCTGTCTCTGTAAGCCATTCATTCAACCACAAAATTGGACACAAAGGAACGCTATAACCTGCTACAATCTGCTGCAGCTCCGGTCAGATTTGCTATAAAATAAAGTACATTGTAGCATTCAGTGTATGTTGAGCTTGATGACGCGGGTCACCTGTCTAGTCACCCTACTGTGCTAGGGTGCTACGTGATATTATATTCTTACAGTAATGAACAAATCCTATTTCTGTGCCATATGTATGTAGAGTTATATAGTTTGTTGTTTTTGCTGTGTGTTTTGATGCTCTTAAATGGACTGAGGTTTTGCCCTGCATCCTTCTTTAACGTAGCAAAAGAAGGATGCAACGTAATACTGTAATGCAACGTAATTATTGGATGACATTTATCATTGCGCTTTCCTCTCTTTCCTCGTATAGACATATGCTCATATAGATGCAAGATAACGTAGAAAAGAAAACGAAACTTAGCCTGTGCGTGTGTGTGTGTGTGTGTGAGAGAGAGAGAGAGAGAGCGAGAGAGAGAGAGACCTCGTGTCACGTGATCTGCGCCAAAGCAACGGAAGCTTCCTATGATCTAAAAATTAGCCAATCAAAACGCAGGCGGGAACTTGAACTGCGAAATCAACCAATCAGGAGCTTCTAGACCCTCGGCAGCATTGAAAGGAGAGTAGCCGCACGCAACTGGCTAGCTTGCTAGCATATACTGAAGCGAATATTTAGTAAATCAAAGGGATTATAACAAATCTCACTAAAGAAGCGAAACGGAAGCGTCAACACGACACAAACCTGACGGGGTAAGTTTGGTGAAACGGGACGAGACGGAGCTTTTAACCCGGGGTTAGCTTCACCGCTACATGCGAGCTTTAGCAAACATTAGTGGATGTCGAAACGGGCTCGGTGTAATTCCTGGACGAAACTGACTGTCGTGTTATCGGTCCAAAGTAACATCAAATGCGAACGTAAAAGTACAGATAAATGTTGCTGTCCACTATTCCTGTTTACAGAAATGTTTACCATTTAGATTAGAAGTAAGCAAGTTAAATATTAAGTGTTGCTTTCGCTAAATTCGTGTTCGAGAAACTGTTTTGCCGTGTGACACAGGAACGACACAGACCCAGCACAGAGACCCAAGTTCTCTAGCATATGCAGTCCCTGAAATATGAGTTTGTCTATACAGGGGAATTGACCACATGGGACAAACATATGTTATTTAATGTATTTTTAGTATAACATCTTAGTATTGTTAATAGACAACCCGCTGTAGTTATTCTTACTGTATGTGGAAACAAAAGCAGACTGTTTGCCTGTGAGCCATTCTGAACCGAAAAACATCTAACAGGGAAGAATTTATGTTTTAGGGAAGGATTGTGTGGTTATTAAAGTTATTCACTGGTCACTTATTTAGTAGTAAAGATACAGCACCCTAGTTGTTTTGCAAGTGGCAAACAAAAGTGGCATTAGTGTCATCCAGTCTGTTTTAGATGAAATTGTATATAATATCTAGAGAGGTGAACGCCAATGCATGTACGACTTGAATCTGAATACCCTGAACCAAATACATGTTTGGAGATTATAATCAGTAAGAATAATGTAGGCAAATCTGTTTTCAAGTGTTTTTGGAAGCAATATGAAGAAAGATAATGGTTTATATTAATGTATATACACAACTAAAATACATAGTTATGCTCAAACATTCAGAACACAAAATCAATAAAGTGAAATCCTTGAATCTTTCCCTCTGATCCCACACACTAGACTCTAGAGGAGCCTACATCACATGTCAAAACAAACAGTGTCATTAGACAACATGTCCAAACGCTCAATGGCAAATTTGTGTTGAATGTGTTCCATGTTTATGCATCCAATCCTTGCATATTGCATAAAATATCTAAGTATGGTAACAGTGCAACAATGTTGTGTGTTGCTGTTCTTCAGATGACTGGGTCAAATGAGTACAAGCTGAACCAGGGCCCCGAGGACGGCATCTCCGCTGTCAAATTCAGCCCCAGCACAGCCCAGTTCCTGCTGGTGTCCTCCTGGGACACCACGGTTCGCCTTTTTGATGTTGGAGGAAACACCATGCGGATGAAGTACCAGCACACAGCCCCAGTTCTTGATTGTGCTTTCTATGTACGACGTGTTAATTTAGCTTCTTTCGTATTGTAGTGTAAACCCAAAAGAGTCTGCTACACTTGGATAATATTCTGATTTACTTTCAGGATCCAACACATTCATGGAGTGGAGGCTTGGATGCACAGTTGAAGACTCACGATTTGAACACAGACCAAGGTACGGACCAATATTAGCAGCATTTAATAACTTTTCATGCAATATTACTTACACCTGTGGGGGGTTGAAGGGTTGAATTAAAATTGATGGGTTTGTTGTTTATACATATTTATTTATTTTAAACCTGTCAACCTTTAAACAGATACAATAGTTGGAACACACGATGCCGCCATTCGTTGTGTGGAATACTGCCCAGAGGTCAACGTCATGGTAACGGGCAGTTGGGACAGATCAGTTCGGCTGTGGGACCCACGGACGCCTTGTAATGCAGGAACCTTCACTCAGCCTGAAAAGGTAGCGCGACAGATACACGTCGTTGTCAAGCATGCAGTGTGTATGTGCATGATCATGGTGTCGCAGTTTCAGGAACATCTCAGCAACAACAACATTTTTGGATTGTGGTGTTGCCTCCTGCTCTCATTCTGGTCCTCTTTGTGAAAGGTGTACACCCTCTCTGTGGCCGGGGACCGGCTGATCGTTGGCACAGCTGGAAGAAGAGTCCTGGTTTGGGATTTGAGGAACATGGGCTACGTACAGCAAAGAAGAGAGTCCAGTCTCAAATATCAGACGCGCTGCATCAGAGCCTTCCCCAACAAACAGGTACCCTCTGAATGAACATCAGCTCTTTACGTTAACCCTCAGGTGTGAGCGTGCACGCAGTTAAAGACTCAGACAGTTAATTTACACCTCAGAGTATCACGTTAACTGTACAAATTCCTATGCTTATGCGAAGAAGGTGGTTTGTAACGTGGTATCCTGTGTCTTGGCTCCAGGGCTACGTCTTGAGTTCAATCGAGGGCCGTGTCGCTGTGGAGTACCTGGACCCGTGCCTGGAGGTTCAGAAGAAGAAGTATGCCTTCAAGTGCCACAGGCTGAAGGAGGATGGAATCGAGAATGTCTACCCTGTTAACGCCATCTCCTTTCACAGTGTACATAACACCTTTGCCACAGGTATGATTGGCTGGTGGTTAATACTTTCATACATCTTTCTAAGAATAAACGCCGCTAAAGAAAGTATTTGTTTCCTCCTCCTATGTTTGTCTTTTTGTAGCAAGTAGTTTTTAATGATGCTTTAGCTTTCCTGCCTCAGCCTAACCTTTTTGAAGCTGACCCTTAACCTCTCCTTCAACCAGGTGGCTCAGACGGCTTTGTGAACATCTGGGACCCCTTCAACAAGAAGCGCCTGTGTCAGTTCCACCGGTACCCCACCAGCATCGCCTCGCTGGCCTTCAGCAACGACGGCACCATGCTCGCCATCGCCTCCTCCTACATGCAGGAGAAGGGCGACATCAGCCACCCCGAGGACGCCATCTTCATCCGCCAAGTCACAGATGCTGAGACCAAACCCAAGTGAGTCTTGCCCCGATCCCCGCGTTTGCCTTTAGCACGCGGCGCGGCGGTTCACTGCCGGCTGAAATCTGCGGGCGGCTGTGATTGTGAGAGGCTTCGGAGGCATATGCTGATCCATATCTCTGCCTGTCCACTTTTTCCAATATCCGACGGTTGACAGATAGACAGATGAGAGGTTGAGAAAATCTTCCCATCAGTTTCTGTATCGATGCTGTTGTGATAAATATACATACAAACGGCCAGAAGGGAAGAAACCCAGATATGTAATGAAACGCAATCCAGTACAACAGCCCTGTAGTAACAATAATAATAATAATACAGTAAATTGGGACAAGACTAATTGTGGGGAAATCGGGTAGTTTACAACCTATGTAAAGCTTTGGCTTTCACTTAGTATTGTACTACTTTTACTATTACGCGACTTGCTGCACCTACTTAAATTTGGATTTGAACAGTTTGGCCCGACATAGTTAAACCCAGAAGCGACATTTTCTCTGTTCTGTTTTACCTCAGCCTCAAATGGTCAGTTGAGGCTAATTTGTCCCGCGTAAGTCGGTATGACCTCGCCTCATCGATTGTTGTCACCAGGGTGGGTGGTTTTGCTCGATTGCATTTGACCTCGGACCGAAATAACACCGCGAACAAGAGATCGCTTTTCTCCACATCGTAGGTTCATTGATTGTGAAATCTCTCCTCGTGTTTTTGCTTTACAGGTCAACCTAAATCCACCTCGGAATGGTTTGAGGCCTTTATCACAATTGGACTATCTGCTGGCATCCAGTGAACCATTGACCCTCTGTCTCCTCTCACTTGCTTCCATTCCAATATAAAAGTGACTGTTTTCTTCCCTACTTCCTGTTTAAAATTTCCCTTCCTGTGTGTTCTGACAACTAGTTACGTTCTCTTTGCTAAAACTGATTTATATGTACCCTTTTGACATTTTTCTTTGATCATGTAAGTGTCAACAAACATTAATTATCCGATTCAGTGGTTAAGAGTTATTTTATTATTTTAAGATGTTGGTGTTGCATTGTAACATGGCAGTGAAGCTGTTGATTGCATACATCTTTGACATTCTGATATCTAAATTTGGCATGTGTGAAATAAAACAAAATCAATTTTTACCTATGGCTTAGACTCAGTTCATACACTCACATTTTACATACACACACACACTACCTTCTTAAAAGAACCTGTGAAATGTCAGGAATGTGACGGGCCAAAAGAGGTTGTTCTCTTGATGAAGTGTTGAGGGAAAGCGATGATCCACGAGCTTCGGCGAGGGCTCCACTTGGCCCCAGACAGTGACCTGTGCTGATAGACATCACAGGTCTGCGGCCTAAACCAGATCTGGCTAAATTACTGTGGAAAACTGAGCAGAAAAACACCAAACTGGTTTGACCCAGCTTCATGGGGACTCTGCAGTGCTCTCAAGAGATAAAAAAATGTTCCAGAATATGATAAAACATGATAAATCACAACACTTGGCTCATATTTTTGAAAGCACTGTTGGGTGCTGTAATCAGGTGGGAAAGGATGAAGTTCATCAAAGTGCTATCATACTTTTTCATAGTTTTTGTTCTGCTTGTTGACAAATTGGATAATATCTATTTACAGTCTGCAATGAGACCTAATTCAGAAAATTACATTTGGTTCTCATATTTAGCAGTTTTAGTAGAATTATTATTAATATTATAGTTAAATCTTCCATATTTGATTGTCTTGTAACCCATTTTTTCATCACCTTCGCATGCCCTGTAAACAATTAAGGCCTTGTTTGTTCACAGGCTCAGCAGAAATGTCACAAGCCAAAATTTGTCATTCTGACTGTAGGATTTTTCACAGCTTAGGTGGCAAATGACAAATTCATTGGAGAGTAAAACCATCATGAGGGTTGAAGAGATCAAATACTTGAATTGTGAAAGTTTGAAGATAGGGAATGACAGCAATTTTAGTGGACTAATAACTTTTTATCTATCACTGAATTGATCTGGTGATGTGAGTTGTCACGTTGGTGGACATGGTGCACACCCTTTTAGTGAAGACTTCAGTGTAGCATGGATGGAGATGGTGAGCATGCAGCAGATGTCTTTGTGTTTCTTTTTTGCCTCTGCTCACATTTTCAGTGGCGAGTAATGTGATTTCTGAAGCCCTTCAGCAAAAGTACAGGGAAGATAGAGATGTCAATTATTCTATTTAAGAGCCACAATTTTTCTAATGGCTCTATCTGCTTCTGTGGTATCCTGGAAATGATTAGTTCGTTTGGTTAAATGAGGTAACTAATTCCCATGATTGTCGATAATGACTCGGTCTTTGACGTCGGATTATGACTGCAGCTTAATATGAAATAGCGTTCATTTTGGAACATAATCACAGCAGACGGAGTGGCCGGGGTTTATTGTGGGGCTACAGTGAATTACCTTGTTTCCTGTCCTCTTTGGCTTCCACTAAATTGGAAAATTGAGTTCCTTGAGTGCATATTAGAACTGTTAAGGTTTCCTTGTCTGTATTGGAAAGCTATTTTAGAGGGGAAAGTAATGGAGCAACCTATTTGTCGGATCCATTAAAACAATTAGTATTGTTTACTTTCCAGCTCATTTTAACACAGTAGATTTGAATTGAATGTACTGAAAATGTTCATTCAGAAGCATGAAGGGGTTTACGAAAATAGTTCTGTGGATGAATCCACTGCATTATCTATCACCATCTTTCGTCTTTTAGCAAAGAACCAGTTAACCACAGCTGCGGTTGTGTGGCCAGGCTCTGGTTTCCAACCACTGAAGTGTTGCAGACAGTTTGGCTCTACAAGAAACCATTACATGACAATTAAAATGGGTGATTGTGCTCCTACAGCCTGTCAGGTGCATTTAACCCAACCACAAAAGGCTCTTATGTTCACTCAAGAGGGCACAGATGACCTTCAACCAGACACCTTATCTCTCAAGACTTATCTCCCCAATGAGCGCTTTCTAATATTATATCAAGCTGATGATGCTATCCCTCACCAGCTGTGTAGAAATGGGGAAATCACATGATGCATCAGGAAAATATTGACGGCATTTTATATTATGGTCTGTCTTCTGTTTCATCGCCACATATTGGAGGCTGCAGAGATCAAGAAGCAGCAACAACTTGTATTTATCTGGCTGATGCAAGTCCCAATCCTTAATTTTTAGACCACGTCTTTGGTCTTTTCTCAAATGGTCATAGCACATTTCAGATGTAAACAAAGCATCGAATATTCATTAAAAACTTTGATGTAGTAGTTGTTTAGTGTGTGTATTGTTGCTTTTAAAAAGCCCATTAATGAGTAAGTCTGTAGGTTCACATCCCAAGTTCTTACGTACCTTTAGTTTGCCATGCAACTAATAAATTCAATACAATATAGGAAAAAGAAAAGCAGCAACCCCTCACTGCAACCAGACAATATTAGGCATTTTACCTCATAAAGGAATCAAATAAGTGATGATCAAAATTGTTTATGACAACAGATTGACATGATTTCACTGATTCAGATTTCATTGTGTACAGTTAATCCTGGATAAGAATTAAGTAAATTGTCAATTTGTACATTAGATGGTGTATTAATCTACCTTGATTAAAAACAACATTGATTTTTTTTTTAAAATTGTGTTTTTATTGCAAACAAGACATCTCCTTTTACTAAGATGGTGTTGATAAATTGATTTCCACTGATGGATCTGGTCTTACGATTGGGTGGCTTCAGTTAGGCCGTAGAGCTGAAACAATCTAATAATTATTTGACAGAAACCTCAAGAACAATTTAAATAATCATTTTCATAATATATTAAGCAAAAAAGTCAATATTTACTGCTTTTCTCTAGTAAATATTTATCAACTGGGGGTTCTCAATGGTTAGATTTTTTCAAAACATCTCTGCAGGCTCTCAGAACTTGTTAGGGACCATTTGTCTGTTTTTTGACATATGTACACGCTGCAGCCCCACATACTGGCCAAAAATGAAGCCGTGCGCAGTATGGATTTTGTACATCTCAGCTGGTGAGCGAAACCTGAGCCATTGCCCCGGGGAGGCTTTTAAAGAGATTTTGGTGGGTGAGACAACATCTCCTCCAGAGTATTGTAGTTACATTAGAGCCTAATTAGACAGCAAAGCTCAAGGCCATGTATCCCACTGTTAACTTTCACACTCGCTCCATCCATCTCTGCAGACAGGCAGCAGGAGACTGGAGGGGAGCTCACCTGGGAGCTGGAATATTAAATCAAAATCCTCCGGGCATAACGAGAGGGTGACAGATTCTGGGCTCGAGGTACCACATTGGGCTTCAGATTAATCATTTGATGATAAAAATGTGTCCGGACAGAATTACCACATGTACCTTTTGTAATTGACTGACAGATTTTGACCATAAGAACCAAGATGAACAGTTTTTTTTGTGTGTTTTAAAGAAAAAATCCAGCTTTTAGGTTAAATGGAGACAAATATCTGCCACTTGATAGTCATGAGATGGTCTAATAATTGATCAATGATAATTACGACTTTCTCAATTGTGGGAATTTCTCATCTATGAGAGTGTACAATATATCATAACTGAGGAGCTTCCTCAAGTTTTACTAAGGTACCACTACACAATTATGACATCAAATCTTCCAATTATTTAATGTCTAGAAGATTGCAAATCATTTTGGAGAAAATGTCTTCTATTTGAGAGATCATAGATTTCATACTTACAACTTTGCATCTCATAATATCCTTAATTAAAAGGCAATATCTCAGCTGAGGACTTCACAATCATGAGGTCATATTGAGATAATGACTTCGTATCTCAGAATTCTGAGAGGCTTTCCCTTAAATGAAATAGAAAGTTATATTAGAAACATTCTCATTTAATATAATTGTTACATTGAATCGTATCACGTTGAATCTAACTATTGGGATATGCAATAATTCCTGATTAATTTGGTGAAGGTTTATCACGATTGAGAAAGCTTCATAATCATGAGGTAGTATTTTGTAAGTACAGTATAACATAGCATTTCATAACAGACATAACTGAGATGGTAAGTTATATTCATTAGTAATAGAAATATTCTTCCTTATAAATATTATGTATCATAATCAGTATATTGACCAAATATCACACTTATGAGGAAAAAAACAAACAAAAACCATCAAAGTTCAAATGTGATTTTCTTTTGACAGAATATGACAGAAATATTCCATAATAAGCGGTCCAGTATGTATGACAGCCGTTATCTGACCAATAAAGTTCCCTTCCCCTCAGTGTGGAAATTGGTGTTTAAATGAATAAAATGGCAGCATTCAAATCATCCTTCATGTCGCCTGTCAAACTGATGAATGTGTGTATAAATACAAGAGGAGGGGGGAGGGGTCAGCAGTGCATCAGGGTCATATTTGACAACGTATGGCCAGGGGGCACCACAGCGCTTATGACCTTTTGTTTGCTCAGGTGAGTAACTCCACTCACAATTACTGAAAATGTTTTACTGTGGCGATTCCTTTAAGTCGCGTGACGACTTTGAGGCATTTGAGGTCATCACCTGCACAACACATATAGAACACCTGATGGCTCCTACTCATGTGGGACACCTTTCCCAGGTATAGAATATCATATTGTACTATGAGGAGGTGATAGTCTATCACCTCCAGGGGTGAAAACACAAGTACTTAAACATAACTGATCCACATTCTATAGAAGGCCGCCTGTCAAGCCTGTGTGAGAACCGAGGCCAAGTCCTGCGGATCACACAACAAATTCCACTTGAAAACATAGAACCTGTTGCATTGTATGGCTGATTTGCGGTCAGCTTTGGAGTGACAGCCAGTTTTCTTTATTCTGTCAAAAAATACGGCGGCGGAGGGGTTTGGCTCCCATGGGGGACGTTGGAGACTTGCTATCCCCGTTTAAGCAGAAATCAGATTGCAGGCCTTTTCAGCGCAGATTCTTTGGATGGATCCCGTGTCTATGAAACCCTCTGTGCTATTTAATGGGTTCGTGGCCACAGGGCAAAGGGTTACAGTTTGTCCTTCCTGCAATTAGCATTCACGGTTAGCTTAGCAGAACTAATGCACCACATCTTTGAGGCTCAAGTTCCCCCGAGTGGCCGTGGGCAACATTTAACTGACGGCTTGTATCCATTTCAAGCTGCTTTATTAGATGTTATTGGCAAAAATCCCCTGAAGAATACCATTCCACCAAAACTATTACCAGACAATTCACCGCTCATGTCATAACGATGCTCTTTTAATAGACTCTGTCTTCATTGCAGCACTGCTTCTTTTTACCTTAAGTAAAGAATTCACACACTAAATGTTATCATCCACCTGCAGATTCTAATAGTAGAAGAAGAGTTTAAGCATAGTAACTAAGTATATAACTCAAGTTTTTGTACTTTGCTAATTTCCATTTTGGGTGACTGTGTACTTTTACATATAATTAGTATGTTATATGTTTCCTTTCCTTTCTCTCCTCCTGTCCTTCCTTCCTTCCTAACTTCATCTGTTCCTTGTTTCCTTCGTATTGTCATTACCTCTGCCAAGGAGGTTGTGTCTGTCTGTCTGTTAGCAGGATATCTCAACAAGTTAGAGATGGATGTCAGTGGAGCTTGGTGGGCAGGTTGGACAGAATCCATTAAAATTTTGGGCCAATTGGACCAATTCAGATGGTGGCGCTGTAATAAACACTTTTACACATTGGCCTTGGCAGAGGTATGTGCTCCATCCTCTTTTTTCCTTCTATATAACATTATTTCCTTTTCCCTTTCCATGTTTTCTTCCATGTTTTCCTCTGTCTTTCCTGGTTTCTTTGCGACCTCAGTTTTCAGTTTGCAGGTCGATAAGTGCGATTTCCTTTCATTTGTCACTCTACACTTAGTTGTCTCTCTTTGTCTGTATCTCCGCATCACAGCAACGTACGATCGTATCCATGTTGTCATTCTGTTCTGATGCGTCTGAGTTGCCCCGTGACATTTAGGTCAGGGCTCTGTGTGATCGCCACAGCACTTTTTGTGGAAGCAGTTGTGAGCCGTGGGGATCTCATGGTTTTAAGTGACAGGATTAGTTTTCCCTGTGTTGTGTAATATTACACAGAAGTTTACACATGAAGCAGGGGATGTTTACAGTATGTAGGTTGACTGCAGTATTGTTTGGGAACTGTAACGAATATGCAGGTTTCATGATAGACTGTGGATGGATGTCCTAACTACCCCCCAAGGTAGTGATTTTTGATTACGTTTGCTTTACAAGTGCTTGGTTTATGTATAAAGTGCTTTATATTTGGCTCATTACTCCTGTAGAAGCAAGAATGTTTTTGGATTTCTTGGTTTAGCAGCATTCTGTTATTATAATAGGCCACATTTCTGCTTTAAATCCTCCAAATTTAATTCTGTCATCGCCCAGTTTGGTTCATAAACTGTTAAGATTAGTCTGAAAAAGGTGTTCTTTTTGATATTCAATTTTTGATATGATATTCAATTTTGCACAATTCATCCAAATATCCCCAGACAGGGTTTAGGTTTTCTCCAAAATATGGCCACCATTAGCCAAGTATTCCTCCATCACCATACGTATTTTGATGCGGATGCAGATGCAAATTTTCAATCGTTACGATTATAAAGTTAGAAGATTGTGCCACCTTGCCGGATGTATGCGCTCTCTGAAAGCTTTCTCGCCATTCACGTGTTTTAAGTCCAACCTGTGGCTAAACAGGGGAGAAAAAAAAAATCCATGTTATTGAATGTAAAATACATTTGTAATTTCCAAAGTGCATTTTGTCTGAGTGATCAGCGACCACAGTGCATAACTTTCTCCATCAGAGCAAAATCAATGACCCAAAAAGAGGCGCTTTCATAAACAGCTTTTGATTATTGGACATTATAAACATTTGTGAATTCAGTGAAGTGAAATAGTGTTTTCTCATTGATTCGAAATGCAGATTAAGTAAACTAATGTGTACACAGAGATCAATGTATTCATGTAGTGACGCTTCCGTATGTAGAATGGCAGAGCAGAGACCCTCAGCAGTAGTCTGGCTCTAATTCATCATCGTCCACACATTATATTATTATTGATGGTTGTTGCCTTGGGCGCGTCCATTTGTTTTTCAGATCTGTGACAGGCAGCAGAAAGCTGGGTGGAGCTTTACTCTGTATGCCAGCAGCTCTCTTATTTATCTATTGATCATCATACCTCCCAATAATCTGCCGCCTGTCACATTTGACAACATTATGTGGAAGAGGTCAAAGGACAGGGCTAATGAAACTGTTTGAGTGATGGGTGTTGTTATCCGTGGCATTAACCTTGCAAATACTGTCAGAGGGACACATTTACCCACGAGCTGTGACCCCCACAGAGCCTGTTTGAGCTGAGGAGGTCCAGGAGAGAAGCTGCGACATAAAACATCACACCAGTGTTGTTGTGTGTTTCTGGATAAACAGCAAAACTATTCTGGGAAATTAAAGGTGATGAAAATAGCAGTAGATGTAAGATTATAGGCCTATACGGTGCTGGAAGAAGTGACATGGATTAAAAATGTGTTTTGCCATATTGGGACGGTAGGCTGACTAGCTAGTAGCGAGCTAACGTTAGCGATTTTGTTTGACCTAACTTTTAACCTTACTGACATCAGCTTCCTGCAGTGCCCTCCTGTGGTCAAAGCCCAGAACTGCCTGCCACTCTCAAACGTTAAATACTATTGACTTTATTTCCTCAACCAAAACATTTTGTCCCGGACACGTTTGTCTTTGCATAGACACATCCGCAACCCCTGCAAACAATTGCTCAACCAAAAACCGGAGATGGAACAGGCAGAAAAACCTCAAGTCTTAAAATTTTCACAAGGATCGCCTGCTACTCTACTAACTTACCAACCTCTTTGCCTTTCTTAAATTCAACACAACATCTAAAATGTGTCATATTAAGCAAAAACAAGTCTATGGTGAGATACGAGGCCTCTACCTGACAACAGTAATATGTTCAGACTGCGCTGAATCTGAGGTTTTAACCTGCTAACAACAGACGTCAGATACAGTAGATGGAGTGGAGTAAAAGTATACATATCAAAATAGAAATACTCAAGTATCTCAAAATTGTACTTAATACAGCATTTGAGTAAATATTGGACATATATTTAATATTGTTTAGCATTGGTAAAGTGAGTACAATGTTAAATTAAATATTTGAATTGAATTTGAGTTGAATTTTAACTTCTACAGATAATATTGGATATTTTTATTTTCCAACAAAGCTTTAGAAGCAGAGAACATAGAGAAATGACAGTAAAATGAAAAAAAGCACATTTAGAGCGAGCAGTGTGAGTGAAAGTCATAAAAGAGGAGAGGTCTGTCACACCAGGCATAAAGTGAGCTGTGTGAGTGTGAACGCTCCATCCCGCCTGGCTAATGTGTCCCTCTCAAAGGCCGGGGGGGGGGCACAAAAAGCTCCACCGCGGACACGTTTGCTCTGGTAATTGGCGAGGAAGCTTCATTTCATTCATTGGTGTCTGTCTTTTGTTGTCCCGCTGCTTTCTGAGAAATGTGCTGGTTTGGAGACTTGAGACTGTTGCCCATTTATTTTCCAGAATACAGAATGAGACGTTCTTTCTTTATCTTGATGCACACTCCACTGTTTTGATAACGGAACATTTAATAGTGTCTTAATGAGAGCTTGCGAGTGCCCTGCTTAATTTTCAACATCTGCAACAAAACATTTAACTCGTGAATCCTTCAGCTTCGGCGCTCTTTGTTGCCGTTCGCCAATCTGTCTTCACGGAGGCGAGGCCGGTGGACGCTGAGAGACGACCTTTCGTCGTCACATTGTAGTGGCGGTATAAAAGCCTGCAAAATGCAGCTCACAATTACTTCTTCACCACAATTACACTTTGTCGTGTTGTGAAATGTATCAAAAGATTAATGCATTAGTTTCTCATAAGCACCCTTAACCCTCTGATACGTCCATTTTACATGAACACTGATGCTAAAAACTCACTCATTCCTATTGGCTCTCGCAGGTCAGACTCTGGTTAGGATTTTAGCAAATTCCTCACCTTGTATATTTCCCTTTTTCATATCAAGATACATGCAAACCAAACCAACAAACAAACAAAGCCAAAGTAAAGAAAAACAATGTGACAAGTGTTGAATTTTGCTCTTAATTTGCAAATAACCTCCTCCCTCTTGTGTGTATTGCTTGAGCAACTTGACTCTCAATTTCCACATCAAAACCCTCTTATATTGAATTTATAATGAAATTCAATGTGACATAGGCGTCACATTTTCACAACAGGGTGCAAAGTTGCTTGAAAATCAATCTAGCTTAGTTTCAGCATCGATTCTCTCTGTGTGTCAGCTCTTAGAAGCCATTTATTACTTGGTGTTCACACATGTGCATACACTACACACTCTGCATTCATTTGTGTTAGTGTCGGTTGTGCCATGTCGTTACGAAAAAAGGTGTTTGCAAGATCTAATACCTTGCAAAATCAGGTAGAATGTAGAAAACGTGATGTACTATCCATTGTTATGGTGGAAGTTGTTGAATAGGCTCTCTTACTATCGCCGTTGTCACCCATTTTGCTGTATTTTTGACATTCATGACTTAAGTAAAATCTGCTCAAGCATGCTCTGATTGTTGCCATCTTTGTTTACATTACTGAACAAAAATCAACATTTTTAAGGTGTTCCCCTGCTGACTAAGGATGCTGTAGGTTTCAGCGCTCACAGTGCCTCCTGGTGGATATAATATTTGACGTATTTGACGTAAAGTACCCAAGCAGCCCTGCTTGTACAGCAACTGTCTACTTACTATTAAGTACAATCCCAAACGTACTCAGCCAGACAGGAAAAATAGTTTGTGTCATGCAACATGTTTTCTATGGCCCGTTTAGGATGAAACGAGCATGTTGACGCCTGTCTGGCCACAAGTTTGAGCGAGTGAATCTATAAGAGGAAAATCAAAAAACATGGGAGTTCATGTAATATTTGGCTGTCAAACTGCATCTGTACACAAGCAGGTGCAAGGAAGTGTTCCAAGCATTCAGGAGAGGATAACCAGATACATCCTCCTGCCCTGACCCATATAAATACAGCATTGTGGCGGGGGGGGGGATTTCCATGATCCTTCACATATGTCAGCCTTAAAGTGATCCGTCCTTTATGTCCAGGCTGCTCTACAGGTCTGCGTATCCTCTCCAGAGGAAAGGTCAAACCATTCACCTGACCCGACAAACCCAGAGAGCCGTGCTGAATGCCTGGAGGTCAGCGTTGGACACCTGGTCTAACTACGGGGTCACAACCTTTGGTTCTTAACTTACTGGACGTACCAGGTCACAGAGTGTTCGCTTTCCATGGTCACTGTTCACACAGCTCAACGTTTCACGGCCTGTTGGACGTGTAACAAGAAGTTGTACTTGACTGAAAGTTCATGTAAAAGTACTATGAAATATGGCCTCTGTCAATGTTTAACTATGCACGTACATATTTACTGTTATGGAAATTAAGTACATGTTTACAGCTGATTTTATCCTATTTTTCTGTGGTTTTCTCTGAGACTCAATATCCAGGAGCATTTCCATCTTAACAGAACCCTCATTGATTCGTTGTCCAGAGGAATTACGGGCTGGATCAGTTTACCTTGTTACCTTGTCGCGCTGTGTTCTGGTCTGATCTCTGTGTCCGTTTCCGCTCAGCTTCCCCCTCCCCAGTCACCGCTGCACTCACCCAACAGAGTTCCCTTTGTCCCCCTGTGGCCAGTCATCCATTCCTAATCTGCGGGCCTTTACCATGTTTGCTTTCAAAGAGCAGAGTGAGCTGTCGACGGATGCGCTCCGTCAGCCCAATGAGGTTCCAGTGGTGAGAATTGACGTTGAATATGGAGGTTCACCGACATGCAGATCTGGATTGCAAAAACAGGACATCGAGAGTCTTAGGAGCTTGATTTGGGGTGATTCATTCTCATATTTTCAGGTAGATGTCAGTCAAGTACAGCCTGTACACAACATCGCCCTGAGAAAAGGCCCAATCAGCCAATAAAGTGTGTGTGTTTGTGTCGAACGCAGGACCTTTAACTAGAATTTGAGTATGTATGAGACCAGTTTCACACACAATTTCCTGTCAAATCTTTTTTTATTATGACACAAAGTCAAATAGTACAAATACATGTAAACGTAGAAACACTTTATTACATCACAACTATAAAACACACCAAATGAATCAACCAAACCTTCTGAAATAAATGTTTACAATTCTGCGTCATGAGCTGGCTCTGTGCTGAAAGTGCTTGAAGTTAAAAATCCATTATTGAAGTATAATGAAGCTACAGTACAACCCAACATGCACCCCCACCTATTTAGAATAACTGCTTCAATGTTCTTCTAATCACACACCAGCTAATATCATCGACGCTGCTTGTCAGGTGCTGTGGAGATGAAGTTCCTGAGAACACAAATCAAGTCCTCACCTCCAATAATATACTTATGCAGACTGTCATCGTGCAATTTGTGTGAGCGTTACAGATTTCAAAGACATATCAGCCACACAAACACACACTTCCCTGACCCTAACCCACATGAATAAAATAGAAATTCGAGCAATGCTGACAAAGATCTCAAAAAAGTGAGCCAATACACACAAAAACATCTTCGACATCAAGTCATTCATGTCTGTTGTCGAGCTGTGAAATTTACACTTTAGTCTATAATAGAATCTTAAAGGGAACTTGTATAAATTTCGTGTTCTTATTTACATTTAAGGTCTATTTTCAGGCCTTGGCAATGTTTTAATGTGTAAAAAAAACAACCCCACATCGATTCGATTCTACTCGCAATTGCTGTAGCACCACTGTGCACACTGAGTGAAAACAAGCCATTTTTAATAACAAACCTGGTGTGTAGGTGGGTAAAAATCCTGTGACCTACAGGTTTATCTTACTGGATTTACATGGGTGCGAAACTCAGGTTTTGCAGCTTTAACAATGTTTAACATAAACTCCTATAACATGACACTATAAACACACCAAAAAGCATCAGATTTCCCTTTTAAAAGCCCTTAAAGTCATATTTTTGTCAATGTCTCCAATGCAAATCTACGTGTTTCAGGAATTTTCTAGACATATGCGACATGCAGCATTAGAATCAAGAGAGGAAACGTGATTCTAAAACACGACTCGTATTGGAAACCCTCTCACTGCATTGTTGATCTTTCTCATTTGTCTCAAGAAAAGGGGCGACTTTCAGACAAAAACGACCTGATGAGAGGGAGATTTCTGCAGTGATGAGGGCCTCAGGTGAATCTGTGAACGGGCCTGAGTACAGCGTAATGATGTTGCAGGTAGAGAGATGCCATGCGGGGGAGATAGCATCGAAACAGAGAGCTACATCTATTGGATTAGCTCAAGGCACTGATATCCTGATGGAAATAACTTCATTTTGCCCGCTACCAGACACAGTAAATACAATTGCTAGCTGTTAGCGCAGCAGTGTAAGCTGGGTAACTGATTCAAAGTGACTGGGACACAGTTATGAATGGTGCTGTGGGTGAACCCTGAATATTATCATCGCCTCCTCTCAGTTACGCCACCGAAACAGACCGTACATCACTGCCCATTACACCGACAGAGGCACTGAGCCGCTCAGCCCTCGCCACGCTAGAGGCCGGCCATTTTTAACCGCCGCAATTAACGCGTTACACACTTCAAGCCTGACCTGATCTGACACAATTGGCAAACATAATGGCTAATTAATGGCTAGTGTAAAGTGTGGGCCAGCCCTAGAAATTCAAAACAGGGGAAAGTTAATCAGGCTAATTGTCTGAACCATCTTCATTAGCATAATTATGCGCTAGTGAGCACTGCTGAGCATCAGATAATCAGGGGAAATTGGCAAATAGTTTTCTTTTTTTTACAGTAAATGAAAAAATGTTAATAAGTCCTTAAATTTTCATCAAATATCTGCCAGAGCAGTGAGATTAGTTCAACTTATTTCCAACATTGAATCAGGAAAATGCCTGAAATAAGTTGACAGTGGCAGAGTTTTTCCCACTTATTTTCAAACAGGAAGAGATTTAGGATGTGATTATAGCCAAAAATGACTTAAGATGTGAAGAATGTGTATTTTAAGTATAATAAAGAGAAAACAAGAGATAGTAAAAGGCACTTGTGGTAAAAATGTGATTAGGGAGGTAAATTTGAAATAAACTCTCATCGCATTTAGGATTCTAGCTTGGCTTTGGTAAGATCATCTTGGACACTACAGGCTTGGTTCTTCTTCCCCTGCAGCATCCTCTGCGATGGCTTCCCTCTTCCTGTGGCTAATACGGACTGTCATATGCTGAGCGTGATGCTGTGGATGCTGTTTGCAGGGATTTTGGCGTCTGCGTCCTCCCCGCTGATCCTGAAGATCACCTGAGTGTTGGAGGGGATGGTGGTGGTGGCGTTCAGGGACTTGCCCAGCCAGCCTTGAGCGCCACGCTTGTACATCTTAACTGTTACCTGCAGAACAGAGAGAGGAGTGAAAAAAAACAGGCCGAGAAGTCCAAAATCTACAAATTTGAATTAATAACAGGTTAAAATGCTGTACTTTTAATATAATTAGAACTTAAATGATTTGATAAGATAGAGATGTTTTGCAGAGAGGCTTATGTGGCTAAAACTGAGGTTCTGTTGTTAGTTGTTCAGGGATTTGCTGAGGTCGTGACCCTGACAGAGACCTCCCGACCGCTAGATACAACTAAGCAGGCACTCGTGACTTTCACCTTTGACCGCTCCGTGTGCAAGCTGTTGCATTGTCTCGGGCTCTGTATTACACTTTCATGTAGGATTAGGAACTAGGATCTGTTCGTGTGTCAGCTACAATCTTTGGTGCCATATACAGTATGTTCCTTTTTAAAACGTTTTATTTAGTATTTAAACATCATCGACACATAATTCACATCAAAAAGGCCAAAAAAACCCAAACAAACTAAATTTGCTTCGGTTTTAGATTGTGTTTGATCGAAAGTCTTCAACACTTAATTTTACATTGTCAGTTCTTATCCCGTTTTAGTGAAAAATAATACCCAAATTCCTTATTCTGTGAATTATCACCTCCATTTGTAACTTTGTTTCCTTTACGTACCTGTATTTGTGTGCACTTTTGATTTCAACCGTTTCTTTAAGTGCTGCCATTCTTTAAGTTCTGAAAGGCCACCTATGCTTGTTGAAATATACCATCTGCACTTCTATTCCAGTCCAATACTGTTGTACAGGGCTGAACAGGAGTACTACATAGTACTGCAAGTACTCCTACATACTTATTGCACATATTCCAATTTGAACATACTGTATGTGCAGTTTTTGCTGGGTAAAATGCTTACAAATAAAAACGGTCATATTTCCTTAATCCTGCTAAAATGTTGTACAGGTCTTTTGGATCAATGATCCAAATGGAGGCTTGTGACGGAGTAAATATTAAATTAACCTCATTTCTCACTGTGGGCTTTTAATTCCCCTCCACATCTTGAATGGAGTCATGCTTCTCTTGATTTTATGTAGGTTGTAGGGCGTCATACGCTTTAACACCACATCAAAACTGCCTGTTATGTTTGAGCTTGACAATGGGAGCCTTAACTAGATTTAGACATGCAGGTAATTGAACCACATCCATTTCAAAAAGAATGCCTGGCAGCATCTCTTGCTTGGCTGCATTTACCGGGGATAACAGAATATTACACTGCCTTTTCACTGTTCCATTTTCTTTCACTTTAGTATTAGGCAATTTTTCAATTATTATTTTTTTTTCCATGTTCTTTCATCCCCAGCTCTCCATAATGTCTGGGCCTTTTAGTTAATGGTAGCGACAGTCAGAACCCAGTATATCGGCCCTTGTCCATTTTGCGGGTCATTGTGGAAACCCAATAGGCCTTTTATTACGCCGACATCAAAAGGCAGATAAGCATTAGAGGTGGGGAAAATACCCTGCACTAGATATGTTCCCTCTTTCCTTTGTCTGCTATTGAAAGTGATCATTTTAATAGTGAAGAGGTTGGCGAGCTTTGGGGCTGATGGGAAGTGCGACACCCCTGGCGGCCTGCGAATATGAGCGAGTTGATAACACAACACGAGTGCGCAGCACACCCTCAACACCTGCACACTCTTGCTGCTAACCCAATTATCTGCAACAAAGGCGAGTGCAATTTCACACACACGCATCTTTCTGCCATTTACTTACTTATTACAGTGCATTAAAACGGGCAGAAAGAGAAAAACTCAACAATTGCGTCTTGTATTGCAGCCTTGGCCGAGCGCCACATGGCTTGAGTTACAAAAGCATCGGATACTTCAGAACGAGTGAGTGGCTTTTAATTTGGGATACATGAAAAAATAGTTTCATGACAGCTGGTGGCAGACAAGCAAATACGACAACACAAAGAAACCAGAGGAGAAATTATTCTAACAAATCATAGCCCGACATAATGGTTGGTAATTATTTAATTTAAGGGAGCTGGAGTTGAGTGTTTTCACCTTTGTGGTGCGGCTAGACACTGAACAATCACATTCAAAGCTGGACTAAAGTAGAATAGGTCTTGCTTCGTTCACAACTTTAAAGGTCTCCCTCTAACATGGTATTTTAGTCCCAATAGTGTAATTCTTTTTATAAGTGAAAAGATCTGCCAGTGTAGTGAAAGTATTGTCTAGATATGAGCTTTATACAGTATAAATTGAGTGAAATCTCCTAGTATCAAATAAAAATGAACAAACGGGTAAGTGAGTAAGATATCTAGAAACTACTTATAAGTCTAAAACCTTCAAAATCTTCAATTTCATTTCAAGTTTAGCTTAATGTAATCAATGAAACATTACAAAGGTACTTAAATGTGCTTCAAAGTTTTGGGCCTCAACAATAGACAATATTTACATGATAAGATGGATTCTTGCAGTGCACATGTCTGTTAAAAAGCGAAATAAAAGTCAATAATTGCAATTCAGAAAGGCCAAAAAGTAATGTGAAATTAACAGTGTGATGTTGTGTTACATAAAGCCATCCAGAGAGGAAGACTACTGCTGTGTTTGGCATCAAATCAAAGAGGGGGGAGTTCTGTGTGGTCTGGCCTGCCTGCCTGCCTGCCTGCCTGCCTGCCAGGTATGATTAAAGAACCGTTAGAGTTGGTGTGTCAGGTAACGCTCACTGCGTGTTAACATTCAGCCACTTGAGACAAGTGTCTGAGGGTAAAGATGAACCGGATCTAATTTACAGTACGAGAAGGGCACGGGAGTTACGGATACAAAGGGCGGCACAATGGCGGAGCGGCAGATGGTGCGAAGGTGCGGCTCAGGGGCCAACTTTAGCTTTGGACCAAATGCAACAAAGTTAAGGACGCCTAAATCATGTTTATGCTGAATGTTATGGTTCGTGGTGCATGTTACTACTTTATTTTGCATAAATTCCTCCTTCTGATTTTTGCACACCTGACCTATTGCCCCATTGCATTGAGTTTAAAGTCAGACAAAAACTGCTGCTTTCAAGTTAGGATTGGAAAAAAGTGAAACTATCCTTTAATATGTAACATCATCCCAGTCACGGTTTAGACACCTCCATATTTAGTCGAAATATGTGTCATTCTTGAGTGTGTGTTGTCCACAGGTTTATGAGAACCATTACCATTTCAAGCGCAGACAGGTCTGAATGTGTGTGTGTAACACTTCATGGCGGGGACAGCACCCTTGGGGCGAAGGGTGGGTGTCACACAAAGGGCTGAGAGCTCACCTAACCGTGTCTACCCCTGATCCCCTCTCACTTTCGGTGTCGGGGGAGTTGTCTGAATGACATCACTCCTCACATTTCAACAAGACAAACTCCTTTTTCTTATTTACCGTCTGCTAACAGCCATAAATCCTGCCTCTGCTTTGCTGTTCACCTTTTACCCTCTTAAACTCAAGAAGACAGCTCACCCTCTCACCAAAGAAGAAACATCTCTTTAACAGATAGCTGATAGCGATCTGCATGCACAACACAGCCGTGTTCCTTGTTTTCTACCTGCAGGGATGCTAATGGCACAGATTCACAACCATTCTGTTGCGCGCTCAGTTCACACGAGCAAAAAGCAAAAATCTTCATCTTATCAAGTCATTTTTATCTATCATTCTAAATTAATTAATACTAGTAAAAAAAAAAGTGATCCTTTACCGTGTGAGTTCTTGTGAGAATCCTTTACACGTGCTCGTGTATTGGCGAATTCCAAGTATTTGCCGTGTGTGTACACGCACAAAGTCTCACACTGTCGGATCAGTAGAGGGTGAAGGTTTTCTAAACTGTGTTGAAAACGGCCCATCAGAAGATCGGGAAGTCAAAAGTAGAAGACACGTGGATTCTATTTCATCTTTATTTAGACAAATGAAAGCAAATACATGGATGTTTCCCTTGATTGCGGCGCTAATGATGTTTAAGAGGTCAAATGCATCAGGAAAAAGTCAGTTTAAGCTTCTATAAAACAGCTGACTCCGCTACTATACTGACAAAAATGGTTACAGCAAAACGCCAAAACACAGATGTGCAGTGAATTCAATTAGCGCATTGTCATATTGACAGGCAATGATGGAAGCTAGCTGACAACATTAGCTAGTGGTTAGCAACTTAGCAAAAACTCACACATGTAAGACCACACACACCATCTTACTGAGCACATGTTTTGACTGCAAACATTACAAGGTATGTTCACTGTTAAGTTTAGTGTAACAGAGAAGTAACAACATTAGTTAAAATGCTTGATTTCTCAGTTGCCCCCCCTCCCTTCTATTCAAAGGCTATTTGCTTTTGGTTGTGAATTTGTGTGTCAAAATTCACCAACGTTGACCTCAGAAAAAGCAAGATTCCATTGAACTGAAATGAATTCGTCACAGTTTTGGAATGCAACCCAGGGCCTTAAGCTAACTTGTTTCAAGACACTGGCAACATTCCCAAAACAAGTTGATTTGGACCGGAAAGGAATTGTAACCGTAATAATTTCACTGAATTATTCTTTTACGTTTCTTAGGAGACTTTTTTTAGACAATGGTGGACTTTTGCTGATTTTGTTTTTGCAGTTTAGAAGATAAATCATAGCAATCATACACAAAAACAAATTTCTGATATAAATTGATTTGTATTGGAAACAGGTTGTTATAAGACATTTTAAGGACTCGGTCACAGCCAGAAATGACTTGATAAGACGGAGATTTTGGCAGTCATCATTTAAACGTACATTACCCTTGCACTGATTATTTACAGGGCTGACTAATTGAAAGGTGTGACAGGTCTGACAAGCATGAATAATGTGAGGAACTGTGTAATTGGGTAGGGACGTGTCACCACCTGTGTGTATCGCCATTCACAAAGTTCAGATTCTTCTCGTGATAAAGTCAAAGGATCCCAGCGGGGTATCAGTCAGCAGGGACTGTTACCTGGAGCCATGGGTGCAGTGTTTCAGGTGAACTCTGAGTGAGCGTAACGCCACACCGGCTTCAGACGGCAGACGCTTTGTTCCGCGCCGTGTCTCACCAGACGCGGATGGGGAGGAACATCGAGTAAACACGCCTCTGCCGCACCAAACAACGCTGTCGACAAGCCAAACGCGATGGAGTCGCACCGGGAGTGGCTCGATGTAAATATGCGACCGATCATTTCAGCTCGATATAACAACAATCAGGCAGACGGCGTGCGGTTTGGCTCGGTGCATGAATACATTAACGATATGCAGCAGTGGAGACACCTCAAAAACAGGAAGTCAAGGAAGTCTCGATACTGTTTTAAGATGATTTATGATGATTTTTTTCCGATACGGACTCATTTCTGAATGTTATTGAGTCCTGAATGCAATATTGTTTTATAAATATGCCAGCGCCAGAGAGATTATTTCAACAGGTTTCCAATACAAATAAGACAAGTGCACTAGAATCAAGAAAATTGTGAATTGTGATCCATTTTGGGCTTTTTTTCAGGCTTTCACAATCCCTCAACAAATCAAACATGCTGTTAATCATACTGCTGTTTTCACAAGCAAACATTTGCAGACCTGTTATCGGCCATTAACGCCTAAAATAAGATGAATGGAAAGTCAAATAATCCAGTTTTATGGACCTTTAATATGAAGCTTAACAGGCTTCAATCAGATTCTTGTTTTAAGAGACCTTATTAAGTCACTTTTGCTTGCCCCATTGACCTTATCCTTTCCTTGAAGTTCACTACATTAGATTAAAAATTTGCTTAAAAACGTCCATAAAACAAGTGAACAAATCTGCAATGAGATTCATTTAACTTGTTTCCAAAACAAATCAACTTGATTGAGCAGCTTTTTAAACCTAAAAGTCCCGATCTTGAAATAAAACAGAATGAGTCTGATCACTGTATCAGAATCACAAAAAAATGACACTTGATTCTCTAAAAACAAAATGATTTGCATTGGAAACTGCCAAATTTGATCATTAAAAAAAAGAAAATAACATGTTTAGGGCTCACAAAAACACACAAAAAATGACTTTTCAAGATGAAGATTTTTGCAGAGTAGCATGGAATCAGGCCTGAAGAGTCACAACAATACATCACAAATGAAATACTCATACATTATAATAGATATATAATATAATGGAACTCCCATGTTGTCCGGGGTTTTGACCATGTGATGAGATGCCTAAACTTTCCGCTTGACCACGTTACAAACGAGCCCCGTAACTACATTTGCTCAGAGCCATGACCGCAAAAAACGGCTGGTTGGGGTTGCGAATAGCTCCGTCTCTGCTTCCAACCTGCCTGGGCTCACAGGAAGCCATTAGAGTTTGAGCAATAACCATTTACGTCCATTCACCCAGCTCTGACTTTATTTCCATCCACATAAGTGCATTTTCTGCGAGAGGTTAAAATATGAATCCTCCCTTTTCTCTTCAATGGGTCTGGTTGTCTGGCTGACTTGAGAGGGCACAATCTATGACTGATTTAATTTGCTCTTTACGAACATCTCTAACAGCATTACCCCCAGAGCATACACCGACCGCCCCCATCTGACTCCATTAACTCCCAAATCAGGTTTAAAGACCATATTGATGCCGTCCGTTATTAAGGGTGATTATCAAAACAACAGACAATGGGCCAAAGTGTCTGTTAACTAGTTTACCCATAATTTCACATAACTGTAACAGATGGCAGGGCTGTCAATTACACGCTGCGTCTGCTGCACACTGTACACACACTGAACACACACTGTCTGGATATGCAGCATGTGAGCCTTCATGTTAAAACCATCACACAAAGACCACCTATGCTATATTTTGCTCTCACAGGTGGTCGAGGGAAATGGCCAGAGCAAACACACACACACACACACACACGCACACGCACAAAATAAGCCATTATAATACATGGCAAACACAAATGCACTGTAAAAACAAGCATTAAAAAAAAGTTTTGATTTGATCATTTTTTTTGAAGATTGTCTTATCAAGCACCATCTGCACTTGATTATTAGAGTGCATCACAATAATTGGTCATCATTTGTTTGTCGTTTTCAGCTCTAGCCCAAAAGAAACTGCCTGAAAGGTTAATTAGTGCATCAAGAGACCAGTCTGAGGAATTCTTAACCAGTAGTAATTTGTAATTTGATAAGTAATTTGTCTGATATTAAGTCATGAAAGTTTACTTATAACAAGCAAAAGTGCAAACTGTTTCTAATAAAATATGGATTTTCATGAAATTTTTCAGTTTCTTGAAACAAGGATGAATAAATCAAATCTCTACACTAGATTCAATATGACACACAAAGCCAATTACTACCTGACCTTAAATGTAAAGCAAAACAGACACAAACTGAATTCTCTACATGTCGTTTTAAGGTCAAACATGTCTTGTTGTGGCTTAAGTTTGAAGCGAATTTGAACAAATATAATTAAATCATGTTCTTACTTGATAGGAGATCATTTAATTATATTTGTTCAAATTCGCTTCAAACTTA
>OMOW01102640.1:0-10730 GCA_900312555.1 Lamprogrammus exutus | reverse complement strand
GTGTGCTCTTCCGATCTCCAACTAAGAAGATCAGGAAAAAAGACCTTATCATTTAAGGGGAAAAATGGAAGGATCTCCTCTAACGGCCAGGCAATAGGAGTCATAGGTGGGGAAGCAGGAACATTAAAAGAGACTAAATCAAAAACAGCAACAATAAAGGAACATATAAGTGCAGCAGTTACGATCTGTGAGAGGATCTTAAGTCCACAAAGATACAGTCGATCTGAAATCATACGAGATGATGAGATGATCCAGTGCGAAGTCACGCTGTGCACGGAGGTGCTGCGGCAAGGCAGAGTAGAAGTGGATGAATGTGTTTTTGCATATTAACGCTTGGAAATAAGTGTTAGTTTTGGTGAGGATACGGATGAAATAGTGCCACTGTGGTCATTTCTGACGCACTTCATATTTTGGTTCATAACTTCTGAACTGCAAGGCTCAAAAGCAAAATTCATTGATTCAAAGCAAATATCAGTACAGATCACACCCACTTCTGCCTAAATAGACTTTTTACCAAACAAATTTCGTGGAATGTGCATGCATCAATGTATGCTTTGTAGTTTAGTTTTCTCCTGGACATGCAGGTACTTGGTCTAAACATATAATGTATACTGCATGTGTGTATTGCAGATACAATGGCTCTTGCACAACCGCAGCTCATTCCACATTCAAAGAAATGCGTTTGTAATGAATATTAATGTTTTGGAGTATTTTTAAACATGTATTCAAATTTACTGGAACTCAATCTCCACCTGTGTTAAGTAGGAATGTGTAAAACATGAACTGTGCTGGTTGATGTTTAACTAAATTAACGAAAGAGTGCTTGAAAGGCCCTCTGGAACGACTGCTACAGCATGCTGGGTGATGAGTTTTGAGGAAACACATTGAGTCATCTTCACTCTGACAGATACAGAATCTCTCCACGGGACTCTTCACTGTGCCTCACTGCTCGAGAGAAAAAATAGATTTTTACCAAGTTTAATCACATCCTATTACGAGGCAGCTTTTATCATCGCCTTCCACCGTGTAAGTGCTGGTGTCTTCACTAGTTCATTACACACACTTGTGATTCTGCAGCACTCTTCTCGTATGTAATTGCATGCTTAGCTTTCTCTGGAGCTTCCTACACACACTCCGCTGCAAATTATTTCCAATTCCAGTTTCCTTTCGAGAGCCTTGCTGCAATTACAGAAATCTGAAAATGTTTGTAATTTCGCGCACCATTTTTTTTTTTTTTACTTATCAAAAAATTCTGTTTCTTTCAATTCTTCAGAAACCCTCTGAAAAAGGCAGTAAATATGGGAAATTATCGTTCCATCAAGTTTAGTTGAGTGCTTGATAAACAGAAGGATCTGGGGGCTGAAAATCTGATACTTGTACTCGCTGAAACAACCTTTAAGTATGCTCTTCTCTGAAAATACATATACACACCTGTGTTACTGTGTTCAAAAATGATTCATTCTCAAGTGCAGTTCAGCAAAACTGCAAAACAAGTCTAACAATGGTGATACAGATTAGTTTGAGCAACTAATTGTTATTTTCATTGTTGATTAATCTGTTCATTGTTTTTGATCAATCGATTTAATTTAGTCCACTGGTTCTCTAAGATTTAGAAGCAAGTATAGCCTCTGAGTAAACCAAACAAGTACCACCAAAGACAGAAACATTATGAAGAACCAAAGATTACGCATTTCGCAATCATACAAATGTTGTGTTTTTATAGTGATATCTTTGTGTATTATCATCAAGTATTTTTATCTGGAAAGTAATCAGTGTACTTTTTAAAAGCATTCATGATTAGCGTATATTGACTCTACACATTACTGTTTTACCCTGCATTAAATGTGTTTAAGAGTGCATTATGACTTCTTTACATCATGAAAGTCAAAAGTCGGGACTTGAGACTCATTTGTGACTTGAGAAACAATGTCTGGATGCCACCTCTGATAATTTATCACAGTAGCACAATTCCCATTGTTTTGATTCTCTGTAGAGTCATCTGGTGTACCACCAGGGGGCGCTTCAAGTACCACTGGTGGCACATGTGCCACAGTTTGAGAACCACTGATTTAGTCTATACAGTAAATGCCCATCTTAGCCTCAGGTGATGTCCTCAAATTGCAAAAGCAGTCTCATATTCAAGAGGCTGGAACCAGATAATTGCTGGCATTCTTAAGAGGTAACCAAAATTAAAATGTAATTGATTAATTGTCTATTGATAAGCTAATCATTTCTGGACTGAATATTTTGATCAGGGCATTCAGTTTCTAAATATTGATTTGCATTTTTGCGAGTGATTATTATGAATGATTTATCTATTAGTAAGGGGCACTGCATCGATCCTCTTAAAATGGCTAAATACTATTTTCTTCAACATAAAAACAGACCAAAAAGCCACGCAGGCTGCCAATACGATCTATCTAGGCAGCAGAATTTGCAGGCTCTGTAAATGGTCGGGCTGCTGGCCTTTTGTGTGCTTCCATTCATTAACACCACAAAGCGGTTGATGTCCCTCCTCTGTGCCTTTTCAGCGCTAAGCAGCGGCCCTGTTCATTATGGGCCCGTGACGCGTGCAGAGCCTGGGAGACGGCCAAACAGAGAGGAATGTCTCTGAAGAGTGAAAAATAACAAGCGGGGGGGAAATCTGTGCGGAATCTGTGCTCGTCGCAGAGATCAGATGTATCTCTGGCAACGCAGGTCAGAATATTTGTGCCAATGGTTTTTGTGTCAGCCTTTATCCTCTCAGTGAATTTGTTGCTTCTATTAATCAGCTGACAGGGAGGTGTAGTCAAAGGAACTCCATTGTTGTTTCTCGGCTATTCAATTAGTCAACTAGACTTTCGTCCCTAATACAGAGGCTCCATTTCTGCCTAAATGAGTTGGAACAGAGAGGAAAAAAAGGCTTCATGGAATAGTCAAACATGGAAATGAGAGAGGACATAAAGACGAACAACATAAGCAACCTGCACTTTAAATTGTGACATGAATAGACCTTTAGCTCTTTCTCAGTATCCCTACACACACACAGACACACGCACACACACATACACACACACACACACGGTAATTACCCCTCAATCCATACAAATTGAATGAAGCCAGAACCGTGGTCTACGAATATAGACCATAATTAATAAATTACAGCCACTCTACTCAATCATTCTCCACTTTGGGAACATGTAGACATCCCATTCTGCGCAGAGTAATTGACCGAGCCTACGGAAAACACACCTAGTCACCACCGCGTCGGCCTTTTCCGATACATCTCGCGCCATTTCTTGCGAGCGCACAGATGTCAGGCTGAAGCCGTGGGTCATAATCGCAGATCTTCTGGAGAAGCCATGTGTGTTTACAAGTAACAAATGAAAACTGCGCATTATTTCTGGGATCTGAAAATGCGCCTGGGGGAGAGATCAGGTTTCTGTGGCACCCCCGAGCATTGCAGAGCAGCTGCAGCACAAGAGCAAGGATCTTTTCTTTACTGGGAAAGAATGGGTGATATACAATACATCCAATAGACAAATCTAGTGTTTTAGCATCTTGTTTTCTTGATGATTACTACAGCTGATTATTGCTCCTCTGAAGGGCTGCTGTATGTTGAACATACAGTAAAGTCAGACTGATATATTGGTCGATATTGGCTTATCACTGATATGATGTATTGTATAAGCATTTTTGCTGGCAGATATGGAAAAATAAACTACAGTATAGAAATGTTTCACAGGCTGCATTTTGCATATTTGAGCCTTATTCATCTGAATTCAAGATGAATATATATTTGTTGTATTTGTATATTTTACTATTTTTGTGTTAAGTATTAAATTTTGCATTGAATTTTTTTTCTAACTAACTTGGTCATTTGATTTCATGTCTCATATCTTTAATAATCACATTTAAGGGCTCCTTACCAAAATGTTTAAGGTGTTTTTGCACATATGGATAGATGAGTTTATATAAAAATAAACATTGGCCAACATCACTTTTTCTACTTATAAAGATCACAGCACTACAATCAAGATAAAGGACACAATTGTTGAAAAAACAAGTTGATTTGTAAATAATCTCACTGAGCTGGCAGATGCTTTTACTCGTTTTATGAAAATAAGACTTTCAAGACTCAATAATGGACAAAAAGAACTTTTGCAGTGTTTGATATACTATGTTGGGTAGGTGATATACTCTTTATTTCACATTTCTCTGTGATTTATGGGGAGGAGGTGTGCTTCATGATGGAGAGCTACACTACTGCCATTTACAAACACCTCTTTGAAAATAATATATTTTGTTGTCACTGTGTGTGTGTGTGTGTGTACCCCTGGGCGAAAAAACAGGCCCACAGGAGTCTGTCTAATGATTGTTTGGTCGTGTATCAAATATACAGCAGCTGGAGTGCAGACAGTGGAGACTGGATGTTTGGGTTCAGGGGTCATACTCACACCAGTCTAACAACTCCAACCTTTATCTGCTCTAAGTTCACCACAAGCGCATCTGAAGCCCCATAGGAGGAAGAGATTATTAAATGATAAAGGGGGTAATGTTTATTGATTTGTTTATTTGTCTGTCAGATCGTAGATATGTGGGACTTGGATCACAGACGATTCTGAGGTGGGATTTGTCAACATTTTTGCCAATTTCTTGAAAACTAACACACCTTATCCATTACCAATAGGTGTGATTTAGCGCTAACCCAGGTATTGATCAAGATCTGGTGGATTAAAATAATTACTTGCACAGGAAGGAAACAATACCAGATCAAATTTCAAAACTTTAATTTATTTTATTTTAAGAATCACTCCAATTTAGTCGATATATCTGCATCTTTTGAGTGTATTTAAATTAGTCGCATTTCCAGTATAAATGCACAAACAGAATATGTAAAACCCTTGTGTGTATTCTGAAACTGGGACACTGTTTAAATCATAATTTACAGTGCTACTGCCACCTGCTGGTGTTTGTTTATGTTGGGCGTCACAATTTTGCAGTCTCTGGCACAGCTTGCACCCCTCATGTGTGAATATCATGTGTAATCCTGGAAGCTCATCAGAGCCAGTGCAGTCTGCGAGAGTGGACTAACCTGAGGGGCGTGTCCCAGCAGGGCCCACAGTGAATCAGCTGACAGGGTCTTGACTCTAGAAAACTCCAGCGTGTCCGTTTCCTGGCGGTTCAGAGCGATGTACTGGCAGCCCTGGTAATCTCCTTTCAGCTGCTCCCCACAGTGTAACCTCACCAGATCCCACGTCCCCACTTTCCTCAGGACGTCCCGCACCGCCTCCATCTGCCGGTATGACAGGTGACCTACAGAAGAACCAGTTCACCCAGCAATTCAAGTCACGAGTGTCCTTCATTTAATCATATTCTATGTTTTAATTCATTAGGGTGTTGTCTGATTCTCAGTATGGGAATGTGGAAATATCATAACAACAGATTGTTCAACTCACCAGAGAGCCAGGCAGGAGTGAGAGCGTCTGACACCCAGGCTACGTAGCCCTCCCTGAACGATCTGAGGAAGCTATCTATCTGACTGTGGGAGACCAGCTCCCTCCTCTTCCTCAGCTCCTCATCCAGCTCACAGTCGTGAGAGAGGAAGACGATTCTGGGGAAGAAGAGGTTTTGGCGCACAGACACCCCGCTCCTCTTCAAATGGTGACATAAGTTAGCCGTCTTGGTCTGCAGGAGTAAACAGTTAAAAGAAAAGAAAGAATCTAAGAGAAGAGAGAAACAATCTGTATCTACTTTTGTCGATTAATGAAAGTAAATACGTCCAATTCAAGCAGAATTATTTAAATAGTGTCGAGTGTGTTTGCCCCCCGGACACTTTGCAAGGCTCAGTCTAAACTCAGGCTCTATAGAGATGGAAATGAACTCACAGAAGGTAACAGCTGTGTTTAGGCACCTGCCTGCTTGTTTCCCTCTGTGAACATAATTATGGCCTTTTAAATGAAGAGGGGAGGTTAGGAAGCCGCAAATTTAGTGTTCGTAATTCCCATGTAAATTAGACAGAAGAAGTCTTTCGCCTAAAAATGGAGATACAAGGATTTTCAATAGGTTGTGTTAAAAACCTTGTACTTCCAATTTGTGGGGGGAGGGGTTGTACATTTTAAAGGTTCTCTTCTCCTTTTCTTGCTAATGTCTAAAAGGTATTGTGCCACTAAGCTAAAACAAGGCTGAGATACAAGGTTTTTACCCGACAATGGCAAAATTTAGAGTTTATCTCATGCTGAACATAAACTATATAAACTTGTAGCTACGGCCATCGCATAAATGAAGGGGAATAAAAAGTATTTTCCTCTGAACTGTGGTGCAGAATAATCACACAGTGGCATGAAATGGAAATACTCAAGTAAAGCATAAATACTTCAAAGTTGTACTCAAAATACGTCCCGTACCATGATAGCTTTGAGGGGATCTTCGGTCTGCTCGATGCAGGTGTTGGTAAAGTTTTGGTCCTCTTCTTTCACTTGCACGTGCCAGTTTTGGCTGTGAGCCGACACGGTGCCGCTCCAAGGTTTTACATCTATGCAGAAGATCCCTTGGCCTTCACGAAGAAACAAAATAAGTTTATAAAAGCGTCCAAGGGAAATTAATTTAGCAAACACTGTATGTAGTAGATTATTCGTCTTTTCAAAAACACTGATGTAGTAAGTTAATACTATAATCAAGGCAGTGAACTTGATGTAAGAAGCAGGAGCGCTTTATAATGATGGTATGGAGTTTAGGCTTTATTCAATAAGCTGATGTTTCTGCACTTCTTCAATATATATCAGTCTGTTTTCAGCTTCCAGAAACGAGTGTCAGTATCTTGAAATAAAGCAGAACAAAACAGATAACTACTCTAGAATCAAGAACATAGCAGGGTTTCTCCCACACGTGACGCAATAAACAATTCCTCAAAGTCAGCAAAACAGAAGAAGAAAGACATAGAATATTTCAGTCAGAATTTGGAGAAGGCATCTACAATATTTTTATGTATAAAAGCCGTCGCATCTATGATTTGCATACGGTGCCTTACTCAGTGTAAGCACTTGTAGCTTTTAAAAGTTGAAACACAGATATAGAACATAGAGAGTTCAGAGTTCAGAAGTTTAGTTGATCTGCATTCAGTACCACAGTCAGATCATTCTATATCTAACCTGCAAGGACAACAATGTTGATGTCATCTTTGGCTGTTTGAAACTGGTTGGGGATACGCAGATTGCAGAAAACATCTTCCTTTCTCAGCCCGGTGACTTTCCTACAAGAAAGGCAAAAACAAGAAGTGAAAGAAGAAAGGATCATATAGATTTAGAGCAGAAGTTAATGCAATGAGTCAGAGAAGAGAGGATTACACTGAATTTACCTGAGGTGTTGTATGAAGTCAGGTAGTGTTTGTGTGTGCTGTGTCCTCGGGCCTTTCACACTTTCTGAAGCCCCTGAGACGTGAAGCTGTGTAAACAGGCTTCCAAGCTGAATCATTCTGCACTTCTATCTGCAGCAGCAACAACAACACATCTCAATGTGAGGTCATGTTTATATCTGTTATCTAATCCCTGTGCCGTGATGTCATTTCAACATATTTTCATACAAATCAAATCATGTGTTAATTCTTGATTCACTGATTCTTGTCTTGTTTCAAATTACTGACACTCATTTCTAGAAATTTCCAGACACATGTTGACCACTGCATTTGAATGGGGCCTTTGTAACCCTATAACTCTGGTACTCTTTCTCAGAGCCAGTGACCTACAAATTCCTACAGGCCATATTGTACCAGTACATGCTGTACTGTTTTGAAAGTTGTATTTATGAAACCTGAGACCATGAGTCCTTCCTGCAGAGTCAGCAGTGTTAACATCTGGGCACATTCACAAATGGTTTTCCCTTTCTCCAGTGCTGCTCTTTCAAATCAAATTCCATAAAACATATTTGTGATTTAATGATCCTGATCATACTGAAAGCCCTGCAGAAAATCAAAATTCTTGGATATAAATTTCTATAACCACTTTGTGTCAACAACGGAGACCTAAAAACTTGAATTTCTTACAACAGCTGCAACATCTGCCAACATTATTTCAACATGTTTCCAATCAAAATCAATTCTGCTCAAAGTTCTCTATCAGAGTTCCCTCATTTAACTCCTGCAGTGCTGTCAGAACGATGAAAACTTGTTAAATCTCGTTAAATGTGATGACAAACACCAGTTCTGTGCGTTCACATGCTCTATAAGGATGTCAAAACAAGCGACATTCAGCTTTTACAGGTTTGTTGACACTTGAGCGCGAAGTTGAACATCAAGATCCCATGGAGACAAACAGGACAAAAGAACAAAGAGCAGAAAGGACAGGGCACATGCTGAAAACAAAGCGGTACATACTGTGAGGTCCGCAGCTCTCACTGAAGCCTTTAAAGTCAACAAAAGCGATTCACTTCGACATTTTCCGCCGTTTTTGTGGATGTACGAGCCCCCTTTTCTCCCCTGTGTAACTCTATCCAGGAAAGCGCTTTCACAATTCCACTATTTCAGGTCCGCCCCGCCCTCCTCCTTCTCCTCCTCCTCCTCCCTCAACGTTCCTGGAAGAAGTAAACAACAGACCACGTGCACCACGTGCAGCGTCAAGTTTCACCCGCACAGGCTTGACGTCAGAGTCATGGAATGGTCAGCAAACACGTCACACAGGCCTGCATGCAGTGATTGCAGGATGGTGCATTTATGGGACCATAGGTTTGTTTTCTTCATTAGATTCGTTGTTTTCAGTTCATTCCACTTCACTTAATCATTTTCTGTTTTGATGCAAACTTTGTATACTTTTAAATGTGAATTCCAAAAATTCTGATGGTACTTGTAGAGCCAGAATGACGGTTGATTGATAAATTCTGAGCCCCACACTAACTCAGCAATAAATCCTTATTCATTTTGCACAAGGCTCTGTGATTTATACCAGATTTTTATTTTTTTTAAACTATGCCAACAAGCAGTGATTATGTACATGCTGGCTGCTATCTATGTTCGTGGAGTTGAACTAATTCAGCTCCCTCAGAAAAATAAAATCAACACCTCTGATTTGGAGTGTTCAATGCTGGGCTGAGAACTTATCAATCAACCCCACTTGGACTCATTCTGGCCAATCATGCTTCATTTACACTACCGTTGAGCTGAGCCATCTGTGACTGAGTTATGCTGTCAAATGCTTTTTAATATATAGATTGATGTAGTGCCACATGTGGAAGGTGAATTGTTTGGGACCATAAAGTATTCATAAAAGGTTTCCAGAGAGTTGGCTGATATTTATGATGTTTTGCATTTCTTAGCAAATGCATTGAAAGGATCTGATAAACTCTGATAAATAAATATTGTGTATTTTTATACTTGGTGAGGATTTGCCTGCACACCCAACAGGACTCTCACATCCTGCATGAGCCTACAGAGAGGATATTACAAAAGTGATGAAGAATATTTAATTCAGTAGTAAGTACACAGTGAATATCTCAATGTGGTGATAAACAATATCCGGATAGCACAAAATACTGTGAAAGAGCTTAATATCAAAAGCAGATAGCCAAATCAGCTGATATGGGCTCAATGGAAGCCAATAAACAGAGGCACTCTGCCTCCTCTGACCTTCACTTCTGGTTGAGATTGGGGTGATAAAGCAGGCGCAACCTCAATAAAATCCAAACAATGGAGTAAAATAAATAGATATTAAATTAAAGCAGAGGCAATATTGGCTGAACTGCTGCAGGAATTCAAGAACAAAAGCGTCTTTGTGCAATTTAATATTGTCCACAATCACCACCTCATGATACATTTACAATCATTTCCATCTCTTGGCTTGACGTATCAACACATATAATCCTCGTGTTGTATTGGAACTTGCAAATGATTCATATTTGAGCAGCTACATTTATATATTAAATGTGGTCTGTGCTCCTAGTTTAGCCTTTTCAGATAAATTTCATATGAGTTTTGTAATCGGCCTGGTCTGTGACTGTCTACTGCGCCTTTTGTGGAGGTTCTGATCAAAATCTAATGTGTCTTCCATTAAACTTTATAGTAACTGCAGTTTGTTATTCAAGAATTTTTATTGAAATTTTCCAACCGTATGAAATCATGGTATGTCAATATTGCAAAAAAATCAGCCCAGACAACCACATAGAAAACATTCATGGATTAAAAGATATCACACACCCACCCACACACACAAGTTACTGTGTGTGTGTGAGATGTTGCTTGTTGTTTTAATCCAAATTTTTATTCAAAGTAAGAAACTGGGAGGGCACTCATTATAATGCATACCTCCACCGAGGCAGAACAAAATTAGCCTTGTTCTAATAATACTGGCATACATATAATTAAACAAATATAATACTGATGGGACTAAATAGCTTTGTTTGCCATAAGAAACTGCAGTTTTTAGAATTGTCCTGGATCCAGGTCAAATTGCACTTATCTATCATGGGATGATTAAGCCTGATATCTTTCCATGTGATTAGTGTGTTACATTTGAAGAAATGGATGAAAATATGTTAAAATATCTCGCAATGTTAAAGGGAACCCCGACTATGAAGGCATGTAGGTTTTATCAGATTAACGAAGTCATTATCTTTATAAACGTGGAATATAAAACACTTAAAACGTTGAGGTTTTTTAAAAATGTTTAATAAGTTTTGTCACTCGTACGTCGCCATTATTGTTTACATCGCAATGCAGTCTGGGTAGTGACGTCAAAGGGTTGCTCAGTGGCAACTGCAGCCCA
>OMOW01102631.1:0-25537 GCA_900312555.1 Lamprogrammus exutus | reverse complement strand
AGAGAGAAGGAGGGGAAGAGTGAAAAAAATTGATATGCTCCAAAAGAACATTTCAATCTGTCCCCATTTATCAAGCGCAGGGATCGGCAGAATATCTCTGGGGAGCGTTTCAAAAGGGACATGATTGATGCATGTATTACCACCTTTAAGTCTCCCTGGCAATATCGTACAGGAGGTCAGGATGTCTGACAAAAAAGTGCTTTTAATCCTGGAACCCCTCTGCAGACGATGAGGTCACTCGCGGCTTTGGCAACGGCGAGGGCCGAGGCAGATCTCCCATGTTCCACAGCGTGAGGTTTGGGGCTGACACAAAGCTCTAAGTAATGAAAATTGATTTAAATTGAGGTCTTTGGCTTCTTAATGGATGGCACTGAGGAGTACTCTTGTCGAGGGAGTTGGGGATCTCAATATGGCACTTATAAAAGGCCCATCAATAATGTAAGGCCACCGTATAAAACATTCACAGACTTAGACCGGGCTTTATACTCAGCTAGCCGCACGTTCTTGTATGCTCTGAGATACACAAGAGCATACTGTGAGAAAAATCATCTCAATTGAATAAGGTTTCACATAAGACGAGGATGGTTGACTTTTGCCCCATTGCCTTCCAATGTGTGTGAGTTTTCACATTTGTGTGACGGGGAGGGGGGCGGAGATGGTCATTGTGTTCACATTTCCTCTCTGATGCTTGAGCGGTCGGAGCATAGCATGATAATGAGTAAGCCCCCCCCCCATGTTAGGTGGTTACTGTCAACAAAGAGAAGGAAGGAGAGGAGAGGGAAGGAGAGGAGATGCAACGTAGGAACAGAATGGTGCAGTTGCAAGCAGGCATTGCAGAGTTTGTCATCTGGATGGTCTTTTCTCGACACGGTCAGAGTGGGTTTGACAGTCGTGACAACAAAGATTATGAAGCTCGCCACAATAAATACACATTTCTGAATAAGCTGGAGTTAGACTTAAAAATTAAACTGTCAAACTGTACGAAAATCCATCATCCACAGCTCAGAAATGTCTTGCATGTACTGTCCTCCTGGCAGTCGGCATTTCAAACAGAGAAAAGCAGTGTGTTATGCGGTCACAAACAGAGGTCAACTACTCCGTACTCGTGCAGGCAGCTTGGCGGTGTTTTTGGTCGTATCTACATCCTGTTATGGCTGCTACTTTCTTTTAACAATCGCATCTAAGCCAGGTCACAGCTGAGGCCTCCAAACTAACACTCATACTTGAAATGCGTTTCCGTAGCTGTGAAGCTCATAATGATGAAGCGTTATTCTCACTCAGCAAAGGTCAATCAGCCTCTGCTGCCTTTTAACAACTCTTCTAAAAATATGAACTTTGCTGACATGAAAACTGGTTTGTTTTTATTGTATTATTGCTCATTTTGAAAGTTTTCGAGCGGCACCGGCTGCGCTTCACGATTATACGACAAAACAATGAAAATTACCGCTTTAATTAGAGTTTTCAAGCACTTGATATTTGCTTAAGGTCTTGAAAACAACTTCAGAGAGTGATTATAGAACAACAGTTCACATCAGCATGAAGCTAAGATAATTTTGAGTGGTTGACCTGCTCACAATGACTCATGTCAGCATTTGAAATTAGGAGTAAATGGAAAGGGAGCAAAGAAAGTAATGGGGAAAGGGTGAGTAAAATGAAAGGACACCTTAGCACATTCCCACATTAAAATGCATGAAGGCAAGGCCTCAGATCCTTGAGTAAACCTGTTCATGCTTTACTGAGTTGCACAAATTCAATTAAGCATGCTTTTCCTTTTCTTCTGCAACGTGGACCGTTCCCCTCACACCCAGCGATTCACACATACGCAGGCAGACAGACAGCCCACACTTTTGTTGACTCCCGAACCCCTCTCGGACAGACACACACACACACACACACACACACCAGAACCCCCCTCCTCGTCCTATCCAAAACCTCTTCCCATCCTACCAATAGTGCAGTGTTCTCCGTTCCAGCCCGGACTGCATTCACACTTGCCGTCCTTGCAAGTACCGTGCTCGTTGCAGCGAGGGTGACACGCCCTCTGGTCACACCCAATGCCCATCCAGCCGTCGTCACAGCGGCAGGTGCCCGACACACAAATGCCATGGCCACCACAGTCCGCTGCACAAATCTCTGTGGGAGACAGGGACATAGAATAAGAAAAAAGGAGAAGGGAGAAGGTGGGGGAGACAGACAGAGAGGAAGGAGGGGTGGAAGTGGGATGGACAGAGAAGACAAGGCGGTGACGGGACAAGGCAACAAGGGTGAAAAAAGACAAATCCAAGAGTTATTGTCAGGGAAAGGCGGCCACGCTCCACTACCTTGTCTGATGGCAGCTGAAAAGAAATTCCTGCACCTCATAAGGGGGCAATCCTTTTTGACAATACAAATCTAATCAGTCCATTACAAAGAAAAGACATGGATTGTGGTGGCCTGAGCAGACTTATTCTTCTCCTTGCCTCTTCTTCCCTTTGTAAATTTACCTCTTTCTGCCACAAAGGGGGGGGGCAAAGAGGAAAGGGGAAAATACAGAATTGCAACATCTTCAGTACAATTTTTATTATATCGCAAATGTTATTTCCTCGGCTCACGCGGTATCTGCCACACACACAGTATACCACAGGGTATAGTAGAGGAAGTCATTCACCACAGGATGATTTATTGTCTAGGTTGTCAATATGTTGTTTTTATTCTCCCTAAATGTAGTGTTGACCACTCTCCTGTGCCACAGAGCGGAAGGAAGTACAACATTCATGGCTTCTTTTTTTTTTAAAGGGGAAATAAAGAGACAGAGAGACAGAGCCACAGTAAAGCTCGGCTGGCGCTATTGTGTGGCAGCTGAAAGACCTCCCTGACAGGCTGCGATAGAGCCCGGGACGTTACCCTCGTCTCATGAACTCGAGGGAGAGTATGACAAGAACAAAGCTCAAAGAAATTAAACACTGACAGATTACGCATGAATCTCATTGAAATGTTAACCTCTTTATTAGCTATTCTGTTATAAAAAGAGGCTTAGCATCACGGCCAAAGAGGAACAATAGCCATAGATTCCTGGCTTATTAGCAAAGCCAATTCAAATATGACCACAGGGGACAAACGTGGAGGTAAAATCTTTTAATAAGTCAATTACTGCCTTCACGGAGCCTATTTTGTCATTACTACAAATTAAATTTGAGTAGCACTTTCAGCCATGAACCATAACATGACATTACGTTTGAGAACCCCTGATAATTACAGATCATTGTGGTTTAACTACAGTGCCCCTTAAACACAAACTTACACAAATCATTGCACATGTAAACAAAACTGCCAGTCACACCGTTTATAATCACATTACAAAGTATTTAATTTAGAATTTCAGTCTGTTTCTTTTTTTTTAAACAACACATTAATATGATTAAAGGCACAGCGACCCAATTCTTCTTCACATGGTACACATCAGATACAGAATGTGCCATGAACAGAAAAATATATATATTCTCAGATTTGCTTTGTGACATATTCATAAATTCATAAATCAGCCAATGTAACAGTCTTTTAAACACAGATCGGACTTTCCTAGCCATGTTGACTTGCGCATCATAAAATGTGACACTTTATCCACTAATGAATGACATAAGCAGTGGGCATTTCCACACATCGAGTGAAGCTGCAACAAGAGCTGAAATCCTTCTTCTCTGCCTTATAATATAATTAAGTCATTGCAGATGCTTTGAAAATTGTGTGAAAAATTTTCAAAAAGGGGGGAATATCAAAAAACGCAAAATTGGAACTTGGCACAAAGTGCTAAATATGGTGTTAAAGTCGCCTAAATTGATGCCTTATCGGATCAAATCAGTGTGCACCTGAAGAGCAGAAGTAAAATAAGTGTTGCTACTAAACGTACATCTCATGAGAAAATATGTTAAAAAACATAACACTCCCTGAACCTGTCACTTGCATTCACAGCTTTATTATGCGAAGACATAATGGTGACAGGAAACGTGCTCAAACTGAGACAACTATTCACTCGGAACAAAGGAGAAACCTTTAACGTGATAAAGATGCAATTACAGTCTGCAGGCAAACCCTCATTATCCGTGGCCAGAGGAGTCCACAGTGAGAAATACCTCCATCCCCATGATGGCCGTTACCATTTGCACTAAAGGACCGTGTAAACAAACTTTCCTCTGGGTGGGGGACTGGCAAAAATGGCATAAAAACACACATATAAAACACATAAAACCTTAGGCATTGTTTTATGGCTTGTAGCAACATTACTACCCACTGTGCATCCAGGTCACGCTGTGCAAAAGCCACGAGAGAAAATGAATTTGTGTCTTTAAAGTCAAGAAGGGGGGAGGGGATAGTAAAAGAAAGATATATTGAATGCTTTCCATCTTTTTCCAATTCTTCTCCCTGTCTGCAAGGTTATAGCCTTCAAGCTGTTCTACCTCAACGCCAAATGTAGTGTTGCATTAGACCACAGAAATCTCTACAATGAACAGGATAAAGGAGGATAAAGAGCCAACTCATCATCATTTACAGAGCTCCTTCTCTGCGAGGCAGGCTCAGACTAACTGCCCATTTCCCTCAAAATCCCTGGGATTACCTAATAGGTCATTCCGTCTGCTTGGAATATAAAGCAACCCGTGGATCCAAGTGACTGCTGGATTCAAAATCTTATTTTATATATATTTTCCGCAAATGCAAATTAAGTAAAGCTTCTGAGGGATGTGACTGTATCGGCCTGATGTATTGATCGTCTTCATCTGTGGTCTGTTCAAAAATGTGCCATAGGAGAATAATACAAATCACAAATAAATGTATACATTCGACATTAATGCCATGAGAAATTCACACCTGTGCCACTCTGTGACCTTCTTCAGTCACCCATACACTATAACATCACCACAAACTGAAACTTCTGCAAAAACACTAAATTCAGTGGTGTAGGTACTCACATTTTACCGCACTTTAACAATCTACCACTGGGTTCTGTTAGCTTTTTCAGTAAAAATAAATGTGAGTTGGCAAGCTGCTGTCACAGCCGAAACTAAATTGTGCTGGATTTTTTTCATCCTGACAGCCTGGAGATGGTATATTCTAGTTGTAAAACTGTATCTTATGCTCAGCCAAGTCTTGACTACCAAGGGAGAACATTCCCCCGTGGACAAAGTGAGCACAATTGGAACGATCCTCCAGAGCAGAAAAAGCCTTCATCAGCTGTGAGTTTTATGCCAGTGTGAAAAAAGCCAGAACTAAAGAAAGTGCATTAAGTTGCATTAGATCACATCTCTGACAAGAGCATCGTGATGTGTTTCCTCCTGCTCTGTGGCAGCCTGCTAAAGCACTTCCAGTCTGTGGATAAGACCATTTGTTAACAGAAATCAGACACGTCTGATTGCTAACTGTGGACCTCCAACTGACAACTGATGTGAATAATTGGAGCTTTTATGTGAGTCATTTTCTTTTAGCATAATCAGAAATGTTTACTTCTGTGAGAAGCCGAGTGCGGTTGCACTGAATCAGCAGCAAAATAAACTCTGTGCAGAGATGGTAAATATGCTATCAGAAATGAACTGAGAAAATGTCAAGGTTGTTGTCTGAAAGGGAAAAAATTAGAGTATAGGAAAGGCGATGTCAACATCTTTATGCCAAATATGAATACACTTAGCTAAGAACTTTAAGCTTGGCCATATGAGAAAACCTAAAATCAGTTATATTATTTGCACAATCATTTATTCATTTCATGGTTCAGTTATGTTTTGTTTTAATTCTTTAAAGGTATAAGAGTGAAAAACAGCCGTGGGCCATTCACCTTGAGACAAAAATCTGTCTTGAACAATAAAAGCAGCAGAGAGGCATCTGAAAATTGCATTCAGGGTTAAGTGGTGTCAGAGTGAACATTCAAAATCTCAACATAACCAATAAACAGTTTGTCTAAATTAAGTCACACACCGAATGTAAATGAAGAATGCCAAAATGTTCAGCCTCTAGTGTCCCTTTTTCTGACACTGTTCTACATGACTGACTCCCTCTCCCCGGTCCAATGACTGATGGCTGTCTCTCCTAATTCAATCACCCAACCAAGGTGTGGACCTTTCTGACTTGATAAGCAGCCATTTGCGTGAAATGGGATATTCTGACTAGACCCTGTCTGCAAGGAATTCCGATTCTGAGGGGCAGAATTCCTCTGCAATTGCAAAAAATGTCACACACTGTCACATTTATCCAATGTTTCCTTGCAACTGAACGGGTACATTGAATCACCTAGCTTTAAGACGCTGCTAAGCTTAACAGCATAGACCGCACAGTGGTCTCAATCCTATTTTCACCCTACAGAGAAGGAAATTCTTTGGCTGCTTATATTTATTTATTTTTTGCTCTGACACACTGAATGTATTGAAATTTAATGAATGAATTGAAAACTGCAGTATAGTGTAGCAAAATAGCAAGTACGTTTGTTTACATGCACACCACATCAATTTTTGTTTGTACTGCGATTAAGGCAAATTGTATAATGAGATGAATAGGATTGTGTTGTTTGCTGAATATACATGACTTGTGCGCTTGTTCAAGGTTTGCATGTGCAGAACGCTTACTGCAATTGTTAGCTGATGGAGCACTTACAAGTATTTGTGACATTTGTAAAAAAAAATCTGATTATTTGCCTTAATCGTAATAGACGTTTTACCATGCGTGTAAAGGTACCAAATGTGTACATTTATTCACATCAAACAAAGTAACTATGTCAACACCAGCAGTCTCACTCAAGGAGCCCAAGGAGTCACCAGAATCCACTATTTAAAGCACCAAGTTGCAGTTTTGCAAGTCATTTAACCCATCTTTCTGTGACTTTGTAATCAGAGCCAAAACAGCAGCGATGTGTGAAAAGGTGTTGTGCACACATTTAATCCCCTCTGAGGGAGGCACTCACCTGTAGAGCAGTCGTGGCCCGTCCAGTTGGGATCGCAGCTGCAGGTTCCGGCATCTGCCAGGAACGCTCCATGTCCAGAGCACTGGTCCATGCAGGAGGCCCGGGGGCTCTCACATCCTGGCCCGCCCCAGCCCACGAAGCAGTGGCACTCTCCCTGGACACACACCCCTCGGCCCGAGCACGTTGGATCCATGCAGTCCACTAAGGGGTTTTCCCGAAAAGACAGTGTAAGGCCGACCAGTAACCTGCTGTTTTCCCTAAAGCTCCTGTGTTGGAACAATCTGGCGTCTCTATTGGAGCCTGGGCAAAATGAAAAACTGAAGCTGGCCAGAGCTCCACTGCAGCTGCAACTGGCTTAACATACATGGGAGGAGGCCCAATTTCTCTAAAGCCAGAGACAAGATTTACAAACAAGCAAATTAAATGGATATTTTCACACAGGGGCTCACAGTGCCAAACTAAAGGCACTGCCCACACTCTTGCGGGCACATCCCCATCCTGTCATTATGAAAATAACACCCAGAGAGAGGAGACGCTGTAACAGGAGTATGTTTCTCTTAAATTGAAAGCAATGATGGAGAGCAGTTCAAAGCAAGAGAAACAAAAAAACCCACCATAAAATAGTAGAAAGAGAGGTGGGGTAAAAGCCTAAGGCAACAGCTAGACTTCCTAAGTAAGAGCATGCTTGAAGCTTGTTTACAGCCTATTAGAGGCTCACTGTGACTAAGGAAGCTTTGTGTTGGCTCCCCTCTGCTGCATCTACTCTTTGCAGTTAACACTGTATCAGCATAATTAATATGCAAATATAAAATTAATGCCTGTTTCTGAGGGATCCCATCCCTTGACTTGTTGTTAAACGAGCGCTCACTTTGTAGGGGACAAGGATTGTGGGAGCATACCAGCACAATAATAACGGTTCTTTCTGCTCAAACAATACCTGCATGGTACACACAGATGGCAAATGGGCGCCAGGCAGGAGCAGTGTCTAGCCAATGAGAGCAGCAGGCCGCGCCATGGCAGCTCCCCTTTACCATGACATAAATGGGTATAAAGGCCGTTATAGTAAGACAAACAGGATCTCTCGCCTCTTAGCAGATGGTTTGGGCACAAGGCACAAAGATCAGAGGCTAACTGACAAGAACCTCTCTCCTGGCAATTAATCATTGTGGCTGAAGGTCGCACGGAAGAAAGGTAAAAATGTTAAAGGGCCCTCGTCCACATTCCCCTCCACTCCTTATGGCTAACGCTCCACCCAAAATAAAATGGGGGCCTATGGATGTCACAAACCCCCATTTATCAAACTCCCAGGGACCATTTTTCATCTTGAAATGAGAACCTTCAAGAGCTGACAAACACAATGGCTCCCTCAATCTTATCTGGTCCAGCCTTATCCAACAGCATGAATGCTGAGATCTTAACGGATTGAAATCTGACTTTGTGTCTGCATTTTCAGATAATAAATGGACTGTTTCAATTAACATAATGCATAAAGTCATTCAGAATGCGTGCAGGCTTACATACTGCATGTCATGACTACAACCTTCTTCTAGACCAACTACCTGGTTTCTGTTTAAAGATTATTCGCATGAAATATTAAGCACTGACATGTAGGTTAGGACATGTAGGCAAATCTAGATATTTTATGGTCACATACTGTATAGTAAATGTCCTGTGAAAAACACGTGTCTCCAAAATGATCCAAATGCCTTCTTTTAAGCTTGGCAAAAAGGGTATTTTTGAGATAAGCTTGTAGCTTTTATGAGTCTGAATTGCTTTTCGTTAACCAATAAAGAGGCATGTAATCTGTCAATTTCTCGAAAACTGAAATGTATAATTCTTTGATCATACACATACACTTAAACTAAATTAAACAGAATTGAAGACATTAATAATGACATCAGGTGATTATACTCTATATAGATGTAGATGTAACTAATTATCTGACAGCATAACAAAGCATTAATAATACCAATTAGATTAAGTCGTCTAACATTAGTCTGTGCATTAAAAGACCACACTGTGCCTTTAAAAAACACCAAATTTGTAGATACATGTTTGCACTAAACAGCAAGGATGGGATTTTCATACATTGAGGCTACATAAACGTAAGTTGTTACATCTGCGATACCTTCTTCACAATTTTCTCCTTTGTAACCAGGGTTACAGATGCAGGTTCCCACGATGCAGGTTCCATGGCTACTGCACGTGACGTCAATGCACTGGTTGGTGGGAACATCGCATTCTGAGCCCTTCCAGCCGCTGTGACACATGCAGCGACCTTTAAGGTATTGACCATTCCCACTGCACAGCACTGGACAGGCAGCTTTGAAAAGAGCAGACAGCATACATCCATTTGAATGGGCTCCCTCCAACCACGGCTTCAAAGAACAGACTGTATGGCTGAATCCTCGATCTGACAACAAAGTTCTGACCAAAATGCTAACAAGTTTTCTTTCCGGTACAAACTACTGCACTTTGGTATTCAATGCACTTTTGAAAGGTATCCAGATTGTAAGTAAACTACACAGCAAATATAAAATATCTACACAATGTAAGTATGACAGACTAAAATAAATGAGTCAAATATAGCGCGGATTAACACAAGGATAGCAGATGGCAGTATGTGTGAGGTGTATCCAAAACAAACTACTAACATTATAACACATTGCCATAAATTGCTATATTGTATTTCATTTGAATATCTTTTAATGCAGTTCAATAAAAAAAATGAACACAGTCCAGTAAAAATCTTTAATCTAAAGCTTTGCTATTAAAAAGTAGGTGTGCAGGTTAGACAGTAGATAAACAGATGTGGAAATTATGAGGATGTTCCAGAGTAATATTGCCTAAATGAGAAAGTTATGAGGTGTTTTGAAATGGTATATCATTAAAAGCAAGTTTGAGCTCCAACTTAATTTCCTGTGTGGTCATGCAGTGAACATATTCTGGTCAGAACACCAAAGCATGTGCATGGTGGAGATATAAAAAAAGAAAGAAGAGAAATTATGACTCACCTCGTCCACAGTCAGGTCCTTTGAACCCTAAAAAGCAGTGGCATGTTCCAGACACACAGTCACCGTTCCCATAGCAGTTACTGGGACAGTCATCAATAGACTCTGAAAGAGAGCAATCAGGAGCTTTTCTGAGTAATGTGGTTTGAAAAACAATTTTCCTCCCACTCATTTTCTCTGCCTTGATTATTATCCCTATGCTAATGACAGTGATAAGCACAGGGTGCAATCCTGTCAACATTCCCGATTCACTACAAAACATTTTCAAGTGTTACTAATGTGTTTCCACTAAATTGTCGCTGAAAGACTGAGCAAGCTCTGAGCTGAGCAGCTACCAAAAGTCACGAACCAAATGCGCTCTCTTAGGGCCTGACTGCACTGGATGTGATAAGTGACATGCATCATTTGACAAACCCATTTTGACACTTTTATGGCACAGTGGAACCAGGAGAAGTGAAGCGTCAGCAACACTGGTACCTGCATATCACCATCGCCATGGGTAATGTTACTGTATCATATTTTATTCTGTGGCCTGGTGTTTAGTCTGATTTATATTTCTACAGACACAACTAGTAGACCAGATAGATTACACCATCCAATTTGGTCCATATATTGCAACTGTGTACTACAAGCTTAATACTCACAGTTTGCCAGCATTTCAATATCATTTTTCAGATATCCTCATCCCTTTTGGTTTGGACAATTTATTTTTTTGTAAAAGTTATCATTTTATCAGGTTCACCTGTACAATTCGGTGCAATCCAGTATGTCAACGATGCAATCAATTGGAGACTTTGCGAGGCTTTTAGTTTAGCTGACATTGTGTCAGACAGGCATTGACGCAACTCTGTGGTAATTTTTGAGGCCCTATTATCTGGCAGTCTTGTATTGAATGGTATTTTTAATAGTCTGTCCACCCCCATACGTGAGAGAGGAAGGCCATTGGAAATGCTTCAAATATGTCTCTAAACCATAACCACATATTTAAATCAACAGCTTTCAGACATAGAATCAATTGAACATGAACAAAGATTGATAGATTATTACAGTGATTATTACAATTAACTAATAAACTGGCAGCTGAGAGTAAATACAATGATTTAAATATGCACAATGTTCCTTGATCTCAACATCAGCCTGTGGATTTTGGTTTTATGATGCGGTTCTTTGAAAATGAGTGTTATACCTCTGCACTGGTTTTGTATTTAAAATGAGTGTTTTATAAAAAGTATGTATGAAGTTTAATTGTTTTTGTTGTCAGATGCAGTAAACATTAACCACATAAATCTCCGTTTGGTCATGTGGTTGTACTTGCTGTAACGTTTCTTTTTTCATGACAAACAGAGCACTTGGCAAGCAAACAGGTCAGCAAACACTATACACTCCATCATTTCCTCTGTTGATCCTTCAAACTAAATCAAATAAATTGGCAAAATAATTATTTCTACAAGCACGATCTGACTGTAGTTTTTATGAGAAACAAGAGTAACAAGAGATCTCTCAGGCTGTTCAGAGGAGCAGACATCTGAAACACGATGCTCAGTGAATTAAGCCTGAAATGGTGCTGAAAAATATTCAATCTTGTCCATAGCCTTCAGGCGGCAGAAGCTCTGAGGCGAAACTTAAGGAACAAAGAATCGCTTGTGCTCCACAAAAGGCTGGAAATGTGAGCCACGGATTCGGCTTCACTTTACTCTGGAGAGTCAATCATCATTGAGGATGCAATGCAAGAGAGGGGGAAAAGCGAGGGGAACGGAAAGACTGGAGATACAGTGAAAACAGAAAGGGGCAGGGAATGAGGAGAGACACGCTGCTGCTGTTTTCTCTTCTGCAGGCTTGCCATTGCCATGTTGGGTTAGTAAAGAGATGCAGGAGACTATCCTTCGACACGGTGGAAGCAATCAGCATTTTAGTGGGGTGTTGATGGCTTCCAACAAGAACATCTAACCACAGTAGAAGGTCTAGGTTTTCTGCTCAACGCTAGAGAAGCCACCTAGTAGTGGGTGACGGGTAGGAAAATGAAGTGCATGTGTGTACTGTATGTCCGTGTGTTCCTCCGAGAAGTACAATTATAGAATAAAATTATAGAGCAAGGGTGAGAGTAGAGTGAATGTTATAGCTCATACATAAACGCTGAAAAAAAACATGACAGGGTTATAATTTGCTGCATAGAAATATCTCCTTCTGAATGAAACCCATTTGCACATTAAGCTGGCACATTACTTGCAGGTACCACTTAGCTCATCTGATAGGAATTAATTTTTTTACTTTGATGAACAACAAATCATCAAATCCCGTATGTTTGATTAACTAATCCTGACCTGCAGTGTTCTCATTCTGAATGCTGACGCATTTTAGTGGACTACACGCTTACCATGTCTATTGCCTGTGCTTCCTCTGAGAGCAAGAAAGGGAGGCCATGAATATCTGTTAGCCACACACTCGACATAGGCCAACGCATAAATCATGGATTCAAGCAGAGCTTCATTGAAATTCATTACCCCTCATATCAGGGGAGCTAACTATTGTGTGAGTCTCTCCAGTCGTTGAGGACAGAGTAGCGTGCAGTAGGCAGGTTTAATCAGCACCTTGCCATGCTCTCAGTGGAGGCTCAGCATCTTTGAATGATGGGCGGTTGTGTACAGAGAGAGCCTGTGATCAGCAGGATATAGAGTAAGACATTGGCAGTGGGTCTTTGCTTCCCTTTGCTTTGCTGCCCTGTATAGGGGGCTGTGTCTGGGATGAAGCATGTCTGGCACCAGGCAGCAGGGACAAATGGCTTCATGCTCCAGAGGGCTGTGATACAAAACATTCGCCAGGACACATTTCACATTGCTATGGAGCCACAGCCAAGTAATGAGGATCAGTCCAGATTAAAGACATGGATGCTCTATTCTCCCAGATGTATAACAGCATGGCTGTGTGCAAAAAAACAAACCCTTTAATAAATACATGTGAGCAGTACAAGCTGTCTCACTGATGATAAAAACAAAGCACTTTCCCCCTCTGTCAGACACCCTGAAATCATTTTATTGTTACTCTCCTTCAACAAACAATGCTAGTTGTGCCTCTCAGTGCGCCTGTTCTGGATATTGTTCACATATATTTCTATACCTGGGCTGCTTTATTTGAAGGTCAACTCCGTTCCTCCATGGCTCAATACAATCCAGGCAGTTGGTGAGATTCAATTTCTGCTGAAGGGCACTTAACCGGTGACCCATTTTAGAAAGGGGCCCTCTGCCTCCCTCTGAGCTCCTGTGGGCAGATCAGCTCCGATACAAATGAACAGAGGCAGGATCCTTGCTCTGAATAAATCTGCCCCACCTCATCCTCATTCCTTACACAAAGTGCCATATCTAGGGATGTTTTATCTGATGCAAACCACAGGAGGCCTTCATATGCATCCAGTCATGAAGAAATAAGGAAAAGTAAACATCCTGCCCCGACCCCCCTTTCTTGTGTCATATCATATATAAAGTACTGAAATACATCTGTTGCTGGCACAGGAGGGGGCACAGTGCATCTCCTGCCTGTCTCCAGTTGATGTTACATTGGTGTTGAGGACAGCTTCTCATCGATCTGCTGCCTGGCACAGCCCCTGTCACAGATGGACTCTGGCCCAGGAGCTTTTAATTAAAGAGCATGTGAGAACAGCTCCCAGCTGCCGTCCCTGTGAAAGTCGACACCTCGGGCCCTCTCACACCTTGCTTGATACAGGAGTGCTAATCAAAGGTGCTCTAGGGAGAACAATGAGGAGTATACAAAACGAATTCACCTCCACAAAGAAGGTATGTTTAAAACACAGCTGTACACCACAAGGAGATAGTCAGAGGAGAGAACTACCCCACCCCCCTTTGAAACATGGTGAGTAGATGGAAATTGGAGCAAATCATGATCAAAAATGGCACTAGCAGGAGGGTACAATCATACGTTGAATTGTATGCAAATGGTTCCCAGAAGCTGGACCCCCGATTGGCTCAGAAGACACTCAGGCTAATGAGGATATTATGCTCTCTCAATGCCCTACTCAGGGGCATGGCAGGATAGCACTGATGTCCTGATTTTTGTAATATTCAACTTCACCTTGATTAACCCACACTTTCCTTGACTATTGAAATCTGTCAAAAACTGTCTCTGACTCCTGCCCCACATCTGGGCTGTTTGCTGTGGAGTGCTGCAGGTTGGTATTATAGGGATTATACAGATTGCTATTACAGGATTCAGCAGCAGGTAATGCCCAGGGCACTCACCTATGGCGGTGGTGAGGAAGGAGACCGTTTCAGTTTCTTTCCCATCGTTGTAGACGGCCAGGTGCCAGATACCAGAGTCCAAGTACTGAATGAAGCCTGTGTCATGTGTGGTGATTGGCACCAGGCTCCGCTGCATAGCCACGGGCCCCTCCAGACCATGGATGTCCTGGGCCAGGAGTCTTCGCCCATCCAGCAGTTCTACAAAGTCAAACTGTAGACAGACAAACTGAAATTGACACAGGCTGATGGATGGACCGCAGACACGCCATTAGAGTGACACATGAGACGTGAGTGCTTTCAGCTCACTTTATAGCAGCACATCATTTGGTCTGCATGAATAACTCATCATTCCAGAGAAGCTTGAGTAAGTCTTTGCACATTGTAACTAGATGAGTTCTGATAATTTCATAGTTCACATACGTACGTATATGAAAGCCTTGTGTGAAACTATTAAAGTCAAAGAAGGGAAACTCGGGGAAAAACAAATTATAAGTTAGTGTTTACCAAGTAACATCTGCACAGATTTGCCTCATATCAGTACTGACTCAATGAATACCAATGAGACAGCCCTTCATTTTCATCTACATAAGGCAAGGAATCTCGACTCATCAGTCATAGCACGGAAATGCAGTTCTGGATTATTAGCTTTGGAGTAAAAATAGTTAGATAAATGGAATGTTTTGATTGAAAAAATAAATCACACCGGACATTTATACACACGATGGACAGAAAAATCATACTTTGAACAATTTGTTGTATCTTCACAGCAGAAGGCAAAGCCTGTGAACTATGCAGTCAGATATGATTAATAGCATGATATATCTGATTCTGTGCTGCACATAGATGGGAAATTAGCGTAAAGAAAAGTCTCCCTCTCTTGGCCCTTTAGCCCTGAATCTTTGTATGATTCATTGATGATAGTGAACCTCAAAGAAATTTGCTATAAATCCTTTGTGCAGGAAAGAAAATGATTCATAATACAATTGAGAGATTTATGAATCGGTTCGTATTCATGATACGCTCCAACATGGCTAGATAGATGTTTTAAGAAATATCCTAATTTATATTCTGTGTCAGAAGAGGAACGGAAAAGCAGCTGAATCCTTACACGATGCCGGAAAAAAATGGTAAAACTATATGCCACAGTGTCACATTTACAATTTACTCTTGTCATGGGCGGAATGCGAAAAAAAATATTGGTGACACAAATCCTTAGAACCCACACAAATATCTATAACACAGATTCCATTATGGTTTCATAAAAATGATCGAAATCATGGATAAAATAACAGATGAGTCTTCCAAACATCTCCCACCTGTGTGTGAGTCGGCGGCTGGCCTCTCCTTCCGTAGATTCCCACTAAGGCATCTTTGCTCAGGGACACATTAAATTTCAGGTACATGGGATGATCAATGTAGACCTGGGACCTCCAAAAGATACCAGGAGGAATCTGCTGAGCGACCTTGCGCCCCACGTCAATCTCCCCCATATCTATGAAGCTGTCATCTGGGAACAAGCTGTCCAATTTGCCTGCGTTGCACACAAAGTAAATCGGTCAAAGAGATCACACCATTAATCCAGCATGTGCAGGGCAGAGGGAGTCAGTCTGTTGAAGCATGATAGTCTGACCATATCACAGATCTTCAATCACATCCCTGACAGCTAGAAAAAGAATAATGGATGACCCCTCTGACCGGTGATGGAATTGGTCCCAATACCAGTGGAGGAGTTCAACAGTAATTCTCTGTTAGGAAAATAATGGTTAAAATTCAAAATTCTGCTGAAATCCGAAAGTCTGTGTGTCACTGGGTGCTAAATGTTCTTCACTGAAAAACAATCCTGTTTGAGATGATTGTGTTTTAATACAAATGTTGAGATTATTCTCTTTGATCACACCTTTCATAAAGTTTATCCATCAGGAACAGTAACTGTTTCAAAGTTATAAATAGTTATAACTGGCGTTAGACTAGTAAAGCAAAAATTGTAAATGTAATTGAGATCTGTACACACACAGGTACTAGCACCTCAACTGCCAGAAAGGGTCCATATGTTCCGTAATACACCTTATATTGGACTCAGTGGAAATGGAAACATCTGCTTGCCCGTGTAGATGGGATCATTTCCACAGTGATGTCTACTAAAGCAGACGTCCATACAACATAACCCCCAGGATGTGGTGGCAGACACAGTGTTGGGTTACACGTGGTACGGCAGATGGCAGTCTTTTCAAAAGTCCATCAGTGGCAATGGGTTTTTATCAGGGAAGACAGGACATGCTCCCCATCTCCCTGATCTGGGCTTTACATAATGCTACAACACGCAGGCTGGTTTCCCACATGTTGGGGTGTGTATATTTATGCAGCACATTAATGGGGTTCTCATTGGGCTGTTTAAATAAAACATAAACCTGGTCCATTGATAATGGGTCTCACGGTTAAATAAACGGCTGTTGTTCTGGAGGCTAAACTACGACATGACACTTTGATGGAGAGACTAATGAAGAGCCACTGCGAATATCAGCATTGTATACATCTGGATCACCTTGATAAGACGACGCATAAATGATCATTGTTTCTGGTGACTGTGCTGCTGAATGAGACTTATTTAGAAAGCTATGACTATTGATTTCCTATCAGCAATGGCTGACATGCAGGGTCTAAGCTCAGCTCGAGCCGCGCTTGTTGTTAGCTAAATACACTTTCTGCCATCTGGTAAATGAAAAAGACAACCCCTGGATTCATCTATATGGTAATGACTCCATCTTCTACCTATTGTCGTCTGCTAGTGGCAAATCACACGGTTGAATCTGGGCCCATTTGCTCAAGAAAAGAAGAGCAAACTTTACTCGAGTCAAGCAGTCGGAACAGTGGGGTGAGCACATGCTTTTGCTGGCTGCCAGGAAGGCAGCAGAGGCTCTGAGATGAAAGGATCACATACGTTCTGAAGGGGACAGAGTGGCTAATCCCCCTCCAGCCTGTGGATACTCAGTCCCTTAAGCTGCCCCATTTTCTCCCTCCAGGAACAAATAACTCTTCCCCACTTACAGCAAATTTCATAGGATTACAATGCAGATCTGTTGGCATACCATGGAGACCTGGGAGCACAATGTTAGGATGGATGACGGAAGAATAACAAACTCACTTGAGCTCTGAAATGTCATCTGTAAACTTGAAGTTTTGAAAAACTTTTTTCTTGTGTAATGTTTTTTTTCTAATATGGGTGCAAGGACACAGTGCATTCAATCAAAAGTTAGTCTCAACATCATTTCAAAAGGATTTATTTATCTGAAAAGGATTTTAATAAATCATATTATCACTTCAAAATAGTACTTACTGTCATCTTTTCCTCTGCGGTCAGGTATCGCCAAGCCTGTGTTGCCTAGTGGTGGCAAACTCAGGTCAGTGGGAAAAGGTAGGCCACTTGTATTGTCCTCTGACAGCTGGTACATCTGCCTCATGGGCTGCAGGTGCCAGTTTAATCCAAAAAGGTGCATGGCTGCAAAATAACCAAAACATCAGACAATCTCATATCGCTATTTATTCATTTTAATATGGTTTTATAATATGCATTTGCACAAATATCTTTTAACAAAGTACTCTTGAAACTCCCAATGCAATGCAGTTGGTTGTTCATTGGTTGTAGTCTAAAGGTGGCAGCTTTGAGATAGCAGAATAGGAGGTAAGTCCAATGGATTTAGAACAATGCAAGGGTTTAATGGTTAATGGAATTTTTTGCAAAAGTGCTGAGCAGTAACATCAGAAGATGAATGCTAGCTTGACCTCCTAGGACAACATCTGTCTTACCACACCAACATACAGGAATGGGCTATCCCCTGTGCCCTGTCATTTTTCCAACCCCATTTCCCAAAACCAGGGGACACAAAGGAGAAAAAAAACACATCAGCAGGGAGACAACAGAGGTGTTTCAATGTGAACACTATGCACGGAGCACGCTGATATTTTACAAGGTCGACAAAAGAAATGTCCTTTGGAACAATGGCGGTAGAGTGCAGGACAGAGGAGGAGGGGCTGACCATGACAGATCACCAATAAGAGAATGGACAAGATGAGCTTAGCCAGGCAAAAGCCACCTTGGAAGTCAACAGTCAGCAGAAAAGGCCCAGAAACTCAATATCGCATTTTATTGGTTTGTTGGTTCTCTTAAGCTCCTCGAATAAATAACAATGCAATTCAATTATAAAGGGTGAAATTATGTGACAGTTTTAAATGACTAAAGCTGAGAGTAAGACCTTCTCAAGTCCTCTCAATGTTTCCTTTAAATGTTGTAATTTTTTCTTCTATGCCGTATGAACACAAACTACAAGAAGTCACCATTTTAATACATGATACTGAAAAAAACAATTTGTTATTGAGACTAATAAAGTGCAACACATACACATATTAATATCTTATATTTTAAATGGGACCTATTTCAATGTTTTTATTTTCATTTAGGGGGCTATTTTGAAACATTTGCAATTCTTTAAAGGGTGAAAATACACTGATCCTCTTTGGCTCTCCCTGAGTGAAAACAGGCCATTTTAGGTAATGCCTCTTTAAGGCACCCATCTGAAAAGCCTGCCAATCAAAATCAAAATGGGGACTTTAAACTGCTTCATGGAGCCATCTCTCCACTTCAAAACTGTCTATGATCCACAAAAATAACGGGAGGTTTGCTTGCCCAAACTCAGCCACTAACTTCAAATTGGCTGAAACCATCATATGAATTTTGTAAGCGGCAGATCAAACCAAGCTGTAATTTGTGATGAAATGAATACATTGCATCCCTCCCAGTAGAAACTCTTCAATCAAACAAGGACATAATAGAGAATGTCATCCTATCTAAATCTTTAATCCAGGTCCCCAAAAGTAGCTGGCACAAGATGAAAAGCCTTTCTAAAATGTTGGGATGTACACAAGGGGAAGAACACAGGGAAAGAACAAAAGTTTTTTTCATGATGCACACACAAACAGTACCACATGTTTATTCAAATTATTTTGACAGATTTTTGATACAAGAGGAGTTGGAGAGTGTGTGTATCAAAGCGGTAAAACACAATACAAACAGCCCAAAAGATATTTAATGTTCAACCTCAAAACCAGCATCTTTTCTCTGTCCATTGCCTGTGGAATTGACTGTGTCAATAGAGGACACAACCACTGAAGAGACAGATGGCTTTGTTTGCCATTTTGTAACTCCGGAAAAGACATTCCTTTGGATTTGTAGCTCTACATTGACTGGAGAAATAGAAACAGTCAGTGTATGTTGCAGGCAGAACAATCGAATCAATGTCACCAAGCAGAGTGTCATTCCAAGTGTCCTACTAATCACTTCTTTGTGGGACCCGTTCTTCATCCCTTCCGTTTCCAAGGCCTCTAATGGAAAATGAGCCCCCCTCCTCTTCAAGATTTACTTCAGTGCCTTCTTGGTATCTGTGATACACAGAGTATTAGACTTGTGCCAGCAGGGAGTTTCAAGATTTTGTTTTTCTGGCTTCTTAAATGTTTCAAACACTGTGCAAAGACGCTGATTCCATGAGATTCCATGAGAGTGCTGTTGGAATCCGCTGCAAAACGACGACAGGTTGTAGGAATAACAAGATACTTCTAAAGAGATGGCCACTGGCAGAGACATGCTGTGTCTGTGTTCCAATGACGCCGTTGTTATGTCAAGATTACTGCACTTCGTAGCATCGCCATTTTGTCCTTTCACAAATCTCTTGGCAGGAAGTTGGGTCACGCCATGTGCCAATTAGGGACCAGAGGTACAGTAGTGCAAAACATCTCAGTCGATGTGAGGAAGTCTGCCTTATTGCCGTGGGTCATCTACCAGCATTTCTGAGCTTCTATCTTCTGATCTCAAAAGCTCTTTCCAACTAGTGCACACTTCAAGGGAAGCTATGATGAATGGCACCTCTCCCCCTTTGCTTTAATGGTCAAAATCATTAAAAAATAGTTCAATATCTGAAAAAGTGAAAATAAGATGCCATACTTCCAAAAAAGTTAGTGAGAATGGAATAGCCAAGAGACTCAAGCATGTTACGAACGTTATTCTAAATTTACAGGTAAACAGTCGTTGTGAGTGATTCACTTATGGTTTCCAAAACTGAATTCAAGTGCCACTAACATGTTCTCAAAAATCAAATGACTGTGAAAGCATTTAATGAGCATTTAATGAAGCATAATGCAGAGATGGGAGCTTGACTGCAAGAAGAAAAGTTGCTTTTTCTCACAAATAAATATCTTGTGTATATTTCAATGATTTTTGCATCAATAAATACAAGATTGCATAGAATGCACAATAAAGGCACAGCGATGACAAATCCTGATGTAACCTTTGCAAATAACACAACAGGAAATAAAAGGAAAACAAATTAAACACAGCGGCACCATTTTGAAGCATTGAAAGGCAGACGGGTAAAGTCTGTGTTGCAGGGTAGCCTTTTCTGGGTTGGATGATCACGCAGAGAAAATTTTTCTGGGGCCCAACCTCATTGTCCTTGGCTGGATACCCAGTGTGAATGGAAGTGAACACAGGAGGATACTGGTGACCTTAAAATGGCGAACATGTAACAAATGTGCTAATGAGTGAGCAACTACAGAGAAAATAGTGCACCTCAAGCCCACCCCCACCTTTTTGCACTTCAAAATGTGCCGCATTACAAGGCTGTGACAAATACAACCATGCTGCAAGTCAAAACATCTGTCATGAGGCCTAATTGGGTTCATTATACATCTCACCTGGAGTTCCCAATTACAGGCCTCAATAATTAATTGCACTTGGAATTAAATATATTTTCTCATCAGCCTTTAATTAAGTATGGCCCTCATTCTTGATTGGAAATTCCGATCTTAGGGTGAGGTTTGGTCTCCAACATGTTTACTTGTGGTGCACCGGGAGATGGTCTGAGTTTTGCAGGGTGTAATTACATACTTTGATTAAGAGCTATCAAGCTGATGGGACTGTCTGGCTCTTGGCCAGGTCACAAACAGTAGTCATACTGTATAGCTCTACTTTTACAGCCAAACTACACTACTGACGCCAAAACAGAATTCACTCACACCTGTGATCAGTGATTTAAAATTGCTGGAACCATTCTCCTTTCCATAAATAATAATCAGCAGCAGCAACTAGCTCATTCTTTTCTTTAAAACTCCACTGATCGGAATTTCAAATGAAATAATTTAAAAGACTGACTAAAATGAAAAATCAGATTTGAGTTCCTTTGGCTTCAAGGATAAATAGATATGGTAGCTTTTGTCCTCAATGAAGAATTCATTTATCTAACTGATGAAGACCATGCAGAGGGAGCTGGCTGCTGTTTCATTCACTTCATAAAAATGAATAGCAATATTCTCACCATCCTTCTACTTGAAAAACTTTTTTCCACGTGAGGCTGAATTCAACAGCGTAACCATTTATATGTTAAACAGGAATTTGGGACCAACTAAATTTATTTTATGTGGTAAAATATATGAAATAGAACTGTGCATCATCTCCATTTGAATTTGTGACAATAGAAGAGGCAGAGGTTTAATTCCGTCAGGCTCTTCCTTTAGAACATCACATCCTTGCAACAGTCTGCCACTCCATGGGGGGAAGATCTTAATTTGTGAATTTCTAAATCCGGGCCTCAAACACACTTCTTTGATGGCGCAAATCCTGGATAACTCCCTGTCCTCTCCCTCACTCCCTTCCAGGAGCCCTAGGTGTTTTTGTTATTCATCTTCCATTCTTTGGTCTTGTTTTTCATGCAGTGTATTCGCCAAAACCTCAACTTCATAGCACTAATTCAGTCGACACACGGCGTGCCCACAACTGCACCAAACCGTTTTGGTGAGGAGCCTGAAATATTCTTCAACCCCTCAACTGTAAGAAACCAAACTTTCATATTACCCACACATCCTTTCACTACATGACCATTTTGTGTTCGTGTTGGCTGTGATTGCATTATTTCTCTTATCATCCGTTTTTAAAAAAAATAATTGATCGCAAATAATCAAAAAGTATTTTTTGCAATATCATTGTTCGGTAGAGATTTTATTGGAAATAATTCCTTAGTTCCACTCAATAGGTGTTTGCATTTTGATGCATGTTAACAGCAGAGCAACACCTATTTTGAAATAAAGAGAAGACAACCTGTTCGTTTGAGCAGCGATAGCCACTGTGGCTGAAAGAAAAGAAACTTAAACATTCACATGAGAAAACCTGAGGAAAACACAGCAGTTTGGGGAAAACAGTTTGATAGATGCTTTCTGTAAATGTGACTTGCGGAATTCTGCAAAATACCACTTTTGACATTCTACAACTGGAATGTAAACAGTCTGGTTTATAGATCACACATACAAATGAGATGCTATATTGCCTGAAATGGATATCATTCCCTTGGGGAATGGGAGTAGTTAAAAAGAGCAGAACTCATTTAATAACATAACTCAGTTATCACAGCTGATATCCATATCCAGATGGGACCTGGTAATGCTGGTCAGGAAATGTGAAATCAAATAGGATGAATATTCTATGTGTGTAGTTCTCGCTTTTGTGATGGCTGATGTGCGCCATCTTTTTAATTCATTCCCTATCTGACCTAATCACAAGAGCAAGAAACCAGCCTGCCCATCTCTGCAGACTCAGTCAACCCAATCCATGAATGATAATGTTATTTCCGACGAGGTGTATAGGCAAAGAGTCAATCTACGAGTCCCTATATAACTATGCCCATATATGGCGCAGAGTGCATATTCATATTCATTAAATCAGATGATATTGGAAACACAATGGAGCTTGGACTTTTCTGTAGCTATGTCTCAATTAAAGGCACTGGATCTTGCATATATGTAGACAGATTACATCATAACGGGCTGACAAGGCTTCTGCCAATCCAGAAAGTCCTTCAAATGCAGCTGCTTTTGCCAAATTTGGAGGCCAAAACTGGTAAAAGATAAATATCTCTGCCTGCTCCAAAGCAGCAGTTTCAGTGATTAGTCTGGAGAATGTGTTTTTTCGTGGTCATCATCTGATAGGAATGGGAGGGTCTTTCAGTGAGGATCCAGGGCTGATGCTTGGGATAGCCAACTTGGCTGATGTGTTGTCGCAGAGCCATAGCATATTGTGTGGTTCCAGCACTTTCAGCAGGTTTCAGAATCCCTGTCCAAGATGCTGTAAGGGTGTATAACCTTGCAGATAAAAATAGCAATGGACTCAGGCCTAACGGTATTTGGGTGATGCCTCGTCAAATGGTCAAATGGTGGTCAAAATGAGTCCAAACATCTGCTGGAGACTTTGCTGGAAACACTGTGTTAAAAACACAATCTGAAATACTTGACTTTATGACTTAATGATGACCACCTACATGCAACATCAGTTTTGGTTGAGGAGAGGCTAAACTGTGTGATTTGGGACACGGGAAGGTGTAGGATCCGTCTGGAACGCAGTTCTTGTCTGTAGGAGGTGTGGTTTGCGGGTTGGTTAGGTCCAGGTGACCATCCTGTGTGTGTGTGTGTGTGTGTGTGTAGGTGTATCAGTGACTCACCAATGAAGTAGGCCAACAGGACCAGCAGCGTTACTGAGATGAGGATGGCACTGAGAGCAGCACATTTCCAGTTGCAGTGCTTGTAGGGTTTCTTCAGACTGAAGGCAGGTCGGGAGAAGGTGTTTCGAGGCAGAGGGCGTGGGGGAGGCGAGTAGACCGTGCTGGAGGTCAAAGGGTATCCCGGTGATGTTGTACAATACATGGGTGACGTTCCACCGGGTTTGAACAGGAAGTGCCTGGAAAAGACAGATCACTCTTTCACCACGTGCCGTCCCTCCCACTCGTAAGTAATTCTGTTTCCGAGCACATTCAATATTGTTACCATAGTCACGCTTCTGCTAGATTAGTGGGAATACTAAAGCATACTGGATTTTGCTCAGTCGAAACTGTGAATCAATATTAAATCTAATTTACAGGACTAGTGACCACAGCGGGCCCTTGTTTATTCATGCCAGCACGGTGAATAGTAATTCACAGTAACTATGTGTCAAGGCTATCCAGAGGAGAGATATATAAGACTGCAGCATGAGGTTGAGGAGATTTATTCACACGTGAAGAACATGGCTGGCTTTCTTAGAAAACGTGTAGAGCTGAACGATCAGCCAATCAGAGCCAGTGGCGGCGGCACTGTTGTGAAGGTCCTTTTACTGAAAAGTTTACAAGAAGCTCTGGAGCGACAGTGATATGAATATGATTGAATGTCACATAACAGTGCATGATGTGGAAAGTCACTGAGACTATATCTTATTTATACAGTGGCTATCAGGACAAATCTGTGACATATCCTGTTCTTGCAAAAGGAGACAACAAGGGTAACTATGATTCATAAAGTAGCCATGTTTAACATTCATCTAAAGGAATACGACACTACGACATACAATTGTTAGTTGCATTAAATAGGGCAGGCACAGATACAGAGAAGAGTCTGGCAAAGCAGAGACACACACTGATGATTGATGGTGTTTCAAACAGAGGTCGTTTGATGGAGAAACGAAGCAGGCATCACATTGTTTTCACAGCAAAGCAGATTGTAACAGCACTGTGAGCCAGATAGCAAACATGCAACATACCCGTCACTGTAAGCGGCATCATGGCGTGCTGATGCCAGAATGTCCATCTCAATGAGGTTGTCCTGTAATGTCTCTAGGAATGTCTGCTTTGCTATGTTTCTACACACAGGTGGAAAGATGGATATGAGGCGCGTGTGAGATGTGCGTGCAAGAAACACATAAAATGCTAATACAGCATGTGATCACCAAGCAACATCAACAACAATCGACAAATGGACATCCAGAAAGACAGCACGGGACAACACCAAAGCCCTTATGGAACTAATTCTACAAAGGTGTGAGACAAATAACATCGAGCTCTCTTGTTCCCCTCATTTAAGGTTCTGCCATACCTTGTTTTGTATGAGCCCTGCCCTTCTCTGCAAGCGTCTCGCTCTTCTCTGATAAACATTAGAGTATTCTGGCTCCTTTAAGGTCGTGATTGGAAGAAAACAATGCATCACTTACAAATAAGAACCTTAAAGTTTCTAACATTCATTTCAGACAAGTGGAAAAACTAAACAGATTTTTTTTTCACATTTTATTGTTAATCTTAATTACCTCTGCCAAGGAGGTGAAGCCCTCAACCATGTTTGTCTCTCTGTCAGGGTGTTTCAAAAGGTAACTCACAGCTTTCAATGTTTTTGTAATGATTTTGTAGATAAGTGGGACACTGCATGATATCAAGTGCATTACCCAGCAGCTATGCCTATTTCTTGAAAACAAACATCAGTCTTGATTAAAAACTTGACATGTAATCTATAAAAGACTATCA